>AWOL01S0007884.1:234667-292468 GCA_000715115.1 Nicotiana otophora
TCCTCGAATGGACATAGAAAAGTACCTAGACTGGTGAAAAGGTATGGATATCTACTCCGCATATCCGGCTCGGACTCCTAAGTAGCTGCCTCAACCGGCTGACCTCTCCACTACACTCGAACTGAAGGATAACTCTTTGACCTCAACTGTCGAACCTGTCGGGCTAGAATAGCCACCGACTCCTCCTCGTAAGTCACATCCTTGTCCAACTGGACTTAGCTGAAATCTAAAACATGGGACGGATCACCGTGGCATGATACTTCTGAAGCATAGACAAATGAAACACCGGATGGACTACTGATAAACTAGGTGGTAATGCGAGCCTGTAAGCCACCTCACCTACTCTCTCCAGGAACTCAAAGGGTTCGATATACCTAGGGCTCAACTTACCCTTCTTTCCAAACCTCATCACACCCTTCATAGGTGCAACCCGAAGCAATACCCTCTCTCCGACCATGAATGCAATATCACGAACTTGACTGTCGGCGATCTAAGCTTGCTTGAAGAAACCAGGCATTGGAACTTTTGGAAAATGTTGCATATATATATCTGCTAATTTTATAATTTTCTTGAGTTTAATTATTTTTTATTTATATATTTATTTTATTAATTTATAAAATATTAAAAATTAAATATCCATAGGACTTATGCTTTGCGCCTCAGGTTTTTTGCTTTGCCCCGTGTCAGATAAAACGTTTCGCCTCTCGTCTACGCCTTTTAAAATATTGATAACTTAATTAATGAAAATTTGTAAGACGCTACGAATTGCAGATTTCTAGCTTTTATGAATTGACATTGTTAAACTAGTTCTAGAACACATTGTATTCAAAAAAAATATTAAAGAGTTCACCATTGCTTGGTATGGTGGAAGCTCTTCTTAGTCACCGGCTATGATAATTGATAGTGGTGGTTTTCTTATTAGATTAAAATAAAAATAACACATAGGGGCATCACATGAATAAGTAATTTCGAAAAGAAAAGGTCAAAGTTTGCTTTTTCTCTTTCACTTAACGTTCTGCATCCCTACCCCACCCCCACCCCCAAATCCCATTTTTCTCTATCTCCCTCCCTTTTCACGTTTTTTCTTCTCCCCCATTTTAATCCAAAACCCATTGTAACTGCCCTCCCCACCACCTTTTCATCTACCAGTGACATCCCTCATCGCCACAGATCCAAAACTTCTGATCATCCAGTTGTTCGTGTTGGTTTTTCCAGCCATGTCAAGAAGACCCATATCTTGGTAACCTTTGAATTGGAATAACTGTGGCAAAAAATTTAATGAATATTAAGATTATACCCACAATTTATTCTTTTTGGTACTTTGCTCTATGGAGACAATGAACAGAAAGTGGAAGGAAGCTAAAGATGTGATTTGTTTTCTTCCTTAAGAGGATTTTGGAATTCTTTATTGATGACATAGGGACTAATACATAGTGGGTTTTCCGGCCGATGATGTTGCTTGTTGTTCTATATCCCTGGTCCGCACGTTATTTTGGCTTTTGGCGAGGAGACCGGCGACCAATAGTTGAAGGGGGAGGCGGAAGCAGAGGAAAAGAAGGCATAAATGGTAGTGGTTGACTGCGCAAGAGGAAGAAAATGAGAAGTAAAAATAATATTTTATAAAAATAAATAATGACGTGATTTAATTTAGCTGAGGTGGATCTGATATGTCCTCCATGTCAACTCGTGTGAGCAACACGCAGTGTCAAGAGTGTTTAAAACATATGTTTTGATCAAGTTCAGGTGTCTGATTGAAACTTCATAAAGTAGGAGGACCAGAATGTCAAACCAGAACAAGTAAAAGTATTTATTAGGCTATTCTACCTTTTTTTCCCACAACTTTAGTGTACCTTAAAGGCCCTTCCATGGTTCTACTCGAAAGCTACTTCCCAATCTCTCACCTTACTTTTTTTAGCGACTAAGTGCCTTAGGAGGTAAAGGTTCAACAATGGGTACGGCTTGTAATGTGCGTACCAAAGAAAAGGTCTATAGGCTCAAAGGGGCTAACAACAGAAAAAAAATATTTTTAAGTGACAAGCATATCTATGATCAAGCAAGAAACGCGTACGTCATCTCCCAGTCTAGCACAACTTAATGATTTCGCTTCGATTAACACACAGGGCAAGTTCTAGACTACAAAGGATAGCACAGAAGATCACAAATCCTCACACACATATTGCACATGACTCAATCAAGACGATTCCGTTCAACTCCCAACTCAAGCAAGCTCATATAGTTGAGAAATTTTAAGCAATATTGTACTATGTGACATACAAGTCAAACAACCGAGAAAAGGCGTCACATAGTAGGCTATTTATTTTACTCAGGCATCACAATTCAAATCAAATGTACGGGAAGACAGAGCGCATGCCATAGCCTAATGTGCCAGCACCAAACACGTAAATAGGTACCTCAGAGCAACTTAGCTTCTTCCTATCCTACTCCTAAAAAAATATACCCGGTTCGAGCTACACCCTTGGAAAAGAATCGGAGGCCAAAGAAAAACTAAGAGATCCTACCTAACTATCCTAAAAAAATTCTTTTTGGTGTTTTTTAATCGGACTTTAATCCCTCAAGAAAATTGTCCAAAAGATCTATCGTCGGGAAAAGTCCGAGCTTTTTCTGATTTTTTTTCTTTTCTCAATTTTTATTTTTTTAAAATTACAAAAATCACTACACTAAGAAAGAATACTACAATTAAGCTAGGATAGCATAAAAATCACCCGGACAATCTCCCCACCCCACATTTAAAATTGTGCAATATCCTCAATGCACATAATATATAATAAGAGGGTAAAAGAGACTCCCTGGTAGGCCAAAGTATTAGCAGCTCACGGGATATTCAGACTTCTCCCAGGTATGGTCCTTTGTGCGGGCACCCCATACTTAGTTGCATCCACCTACTCGCTTTTGCATACTTCTTGTTAACCTTGACTCAATGCTCCTACTCCTACAAAACACAAAAACAACACTAAAAAGATAGCACAATAAAAATAAATTAAACAAAAATAAGAAAATAAAAAAATTGAGTTGCCTCCCAACAAGCGCTTGATTTGACGTCGCGACACGACGTTATCACTTTCACCACTTTTTCCTCTACCTTGAGGATATGAATTGCGTCCCCAATTTTGCATTCATTTTTTCGTTACGTTCCTGGGGCGGTGGTGCGAATACAACAGAATCAAGTAAACAATGTCGCATCTTGCACTTCTTGGCTTTTAAGTAAGGGATGCTGTTTTCTCTTTTTGGTGTGGCAAATTTTAGAATGTAAGGGTCTTGTTCTTCATCTCTACATCTTTCCAAAGGCTCGATCTCCATGTCTCCATCCAAACATAATGTAGAAAAATATTTAGAATGATGACCAACACGCCCCAACTCCAAAACTACATTATTTTTGACATTCTCAAAATTATATAATCTCTCAACCTCGGCATCATCAAAAAGAATATGATTTAATAATTGGTATTATCGTTTTTGCTCCTTAATTTGACCTAGAAGATCTTTTTCAGCTTCGCACAACTCATCAGTAAATTGTTGGGAGATACACGCATCAACCTTTGCACTCAAATCTGCATCCAAGTCGCGAATAGAGCTGCCAAATTGGTCGATCTCTTGTCTGAGATCAGTTCTTCCTTCTATCAACTGTTCTGCCATATTTGAAAGACCATCACGGAGAAACTCATGAATTTTTATCAGTTGAGCTTGTTCCTCTAGCCAAGATTGGCTCACTATATCTGTTTCTTCAAAATTATCTTCTTGTGAGAACTCGCTCTCTTTAGCCAATTCTTCCGCCTCGGCCTTCATTCTCATGATTGCTGCACTAATTCTTTGTATAGCCTTTTGATTTTCATCTTGTTGCTCGACTACTTGCCTCACCATGTCCATAATATGGGCAGCACACTCCACATCCTCCACTTCATTGCTCCTATCATACTCATAAACATTATTAGAAATATCATAATACGGGCTCAGAGAAGGGTAAAAAGAATGAGGACAACCATTCCAATGGCCACCTTGACAACCACACACATTACAAAAATTCCACTCATAAGATTGAGATTCACAATTTTTCCACAAGTGTGGTCCTCCACAATATGGACATGGATCACCAAAATAAGAATAACCAATATTCGACCAATTCTCATTCCAAGATGCCATGTTAAAAAAAATAAAGATTCTAACTACACTAAACTAAAATTAAAAACTTGAATAGATAAAAAGTAAAAAGTCTAATCTAGCAAAACAGTCAATTTCAAAGTCCCCTGCAACGACGCCATAAACTTGTTGCTCCCAAATGCACACACAAGTAGACGTGGTCGTATAAGTAATATATGATTGTAAGTCCAGATATCGTATCCACATGGACTTGTGATTAACTATTTACTAAATTAAACTAAGACAATTAATCTATTCAAGCAATTTTCTAAAGTATGAATATTTAATTAAAATTAATCTAGAGTAGCAAACTATGAAATTAAAGAAAACAAGTTGGCGAATATTAGAGACGAATTCAATAAGAGACAATATTCTAGAGTTGTGAGTTAGCTAACAATTCCGTTGAATTTTCTACCTAAATTGTCTAATTAATTTATCTAGTTTATTGGTTGACGGGGTTAATATTACTCGTAGCCTTCTCCCGAAGTACTACTCATATATTCAAGCTAACCTAACGCCTATATTCCTATGAAATTAGGATTAACAAGAACACAATTAATAATTTCTGTATAATAACCAAGCAAGGAGATTAGGTATATTCCTATCCTAACCGTAAATTTGTTCCCGATGCTCAGGTTCAAGATCTTGCTCTACAATCTTATGTGCAATCTAAAATTTTCTCTCCCGAGTTCAATCCTAGATTCGTAGATAGTATTCAATTGGTGATCAAGCAATCAAATAATTAAGCATAAGATTAAATAAATAAACCAATATGATAAAATAATAAGAACAATTCAAGCTTCAAACTACAACGTTCATGTGGCACCCAAAAATTTAGAACTAATAAACTATGAGATTAGAGGGAGAGAAGATGAAGAAAAACTGAGAATCCTTGCTCCCGAGTATTTCGTGCGTGTATTTTCCTCTCAAAGTGACGTCTTCCCCTCCAAAATAGGTTTAGACTTGCTTTTATACAAGTTTGGTAGGTCTTGAACCGAAATAACCTTGTCCCAGGCGAAGTAGGAGGATTCCCCTCCAACTGAGAATCCTTGCTCCCGAGTTCTCCTTTTCTGCTCTAATCTCGCACCTTTCGCCCCATATTGCATCTGGATGATTCCTACACATTAAAATACCACGAATTAACACCATTTATAACATTACACATTCGAAATTTACGAAACATGAGTAAAATGCGAGCCAATATGCATATAAATATACATACTTTAAGCCTAATATCATCGATAGATAAAAGTTTTGAGAAATGTCCTCAGAAAACTGAAAAATTGTGTTAGTTCTTGAAAATAAACATACTGTTTAAGTAAGCAAACTATTTTTGAAACCTCAAGTTTTCAAGTTGTCTCACATCTAAACGTAAAGTTATAGACTTAAAACCTTGCGTTTTAGTATATGTCAGCACTAGCCAGAAGAATTTAAATTCTTATAAAGAAAAATCATACTGAAAAGGTAATAGAATTGTTCTTTCTTTCATTTCTTTAACGCTTAATGGAGAGAAGTAGGTGCGACATCACCAAACAATTGAGATTCAAGCTCGTAACATTCAAATTGTGTTAACAATTGCGGACTCAGATTTGGCAATTATAATTACCACTTAGTTTTACTTCCATAGGAAGCTTTGATTAAGATTGAGAAAAGCAATGAGATTTTATAATCATAAAAAAAGAGTAGTAATAGGCATATTTTCATTGTAGTCTCGACCACTAACAACTCAATATTTGGTGATTGAATAACGCTATATTTCATGTGATTATAGCTCAATTGGTGATGTGTTCGACCGCTCGCGAATACAAATTTTTTAGTTGATTCACTACTATAAGGATCATCAAAATTCCGAGAGAAGTTATACTCAGAGAAAATATACATATGCTAATAGGGAAATCAAATTATCTTCTTAAGAATACTACTTTTAGAGGTACTATTTCCTGTTAGGATAATTAACTAATACAATAACGACAACAACGACCCAATAAAATTTCACTAGTGAGGTTTGGGGAGGGTAGTGTGTACGCAGACCTTACCCCTATCCCGAGGGATAGAGAGGCTCTACCTCGACGGATAAAAAAGCTGTTTCCGAAAGACCCACGGTTATTATCACTTGCCTGTTGAAATATTGGGAACCACTTAGCCCTACATTTCACCTACCTACCTACCTACCTATCTTTTTATCAAATTCTAGCTACATGACTTTCACGTAAAAATCCTACACGTTTTGCAATAGAGTTATTAAGTGTGAATTTATTTAGTTGTAGGTGAAAATAAATAAAAGAAAATTGAAGAAGCTAATATTGGTTAGATTTGAAAAAGAAAATCCTAGAAAAGGCGAGGAATAACTTAAGGTTTTACTTCATTGAAACAATATTTGAGAGGAAAAAAAAAGGATTGGTCATTAAGATCGAAGAGATTACTATATGGTTTAGTAGCACAATACTTGCAGACGTCACAATTTGGAAACAATTTTTTTTGTTTTTCATCCGGTGCCGGTAGCTGCATTGGAGCCCGACTATATCCGAATTCGCGCCGCATAGGGCCCATTCGAAAGGAAGCACTCCCTACCAAGAATTTTTATATATCCAAAGTTCGAACCCAAGATAAAATTATTAGACTTGATACTAAAAGGTTAAAATGGTATAAGAAATGTGTACTCTTATAAATGCACAATATACACTTTGATAAAAAAGATACACAAAATAAAAAAGTACATCTAAGTTATATACAGAGATGATATAAAAAAAAATTGCCTATAATTTAACATGCGATAGTAAATTACTTATCATCCTTATCAAGTTATCAGTTAGTAATACTTGTCATAAAAATTGTTTGCACAGCTACGAAGTTAAACTAAAAAGAGTAGGAGGAAAAGCCAGAATAAAAGTATAGACATAGTATGTGCTATTTATAGTGGGGACAGGATGACAGGGTCCCACATTTTACACCTCCTACCCCCCCTGTCCTTTTCCATCTGCACTTTTTTTCAGCTTTTTGATATTTTATTGTTATCAGAAACTCAACTATTCAACAGCATACAATCCTGAAAGACTTCCCAAAAGAACCAATCCTTACCCTCAAGTCTTAACACACACAGAGTCAGATATTCCGGGAAAAGGTAGATCTTTCTTGTTCGGAGGTTTTTCTTGTACTGTCTAAAAGCTGCAACAATAAAGGGTTGCTTCTCGTGTTACAAACTTAAATCTTTTTTGGCCAGCTTCACAGTTATATCAGGTAAAAGGGTTGCTTGTTCTTCATCTTGGATTGTGTTGTTTGATCTGTTTGTGGGTCGCTTAGAAGTTGAATATTTTTTCATAATTTCAAGATTCATTTAGAATTTTGCTGTGTAGCAGTTGCAAGTCGTACAGTAGTTTGGATATGAGTGCTCTTTAAGTAGTTTTCTGGTTCTTCTGCAGCTTGACTTATGTTCCTTTGTTTGATGGTATTCCTAAATGATTGGAATTTTTTCCTTGTTGGTTCAATTTCTCCTCCCTTTTCTTACTGAATTTTCTGCCTTTTTTTTTTGGTTGAAAAATTTGAAAGAATTTGTGGTTGTCTTAGCTAATGGTGTCTTTACCCCTAGCTCATATAATATAAGTGGTCCAAGCTCACATCTTGATAAAGGAGGACGGTTGCGGCAGGTAAGGCCAGCGCAAAAGGTAATTAACATTTAGCTATGATGAGTCCTTTGGATACTCAACCTGAATAGAGAAAGTAGGAAAAAGATTCATAAAGTTGACCTCAAGTAGTTTGGAATTGAGAGAGATTGAGTGATAGATTTGTGATTTGTCTGGAAAGTAAAAAGATGTTGCTTCTTGATGTAGATAGTGATGCTTAGAAATAAATCACCTACATCTATGTGAAAATTCCCCACTTTTGGTTTGGATTCTTGGTTCTAATTTGGCTTTAGCACCTTTCACCTTTTATGATTGAAGTAGCATCATTCATACCTTGCGTTCTCTGATTTCTTTAACAGCCAGTTGTTCTATTTCATGAATTTTGTTTTACCGATATCTCAGTTTCAATACTTGATGTTTCTTGAGAAGGTGGATTTTCAAACATCTCAGATATGAAAGTAAGGCTTGCTTTCTATCTTAAATCATCTCTTATTCGTTTGGCTTTAAAAAATGCAGATTCTATTCCCTTATACGGCAGAAGGACCAGATCACTTGAGCAATCTGTATGTTCTCAACTAGGAAGCAACTTCTATTGCTTAAAATTTTGTTGGAGGCATAACGATTTATAGGCTGGTTTTTATCTAAGATTAGTGAGGAAGAGTGATGGGTCATATATGTGAATTCTGTGGGGAGCAGCGGTCAATTGTATATTGCCGGTCTGATGCAGCTTGCTTATGTTTGTCGTGTGATCGCAATGTGCATTCTGCCAATGCCCTTTCACAGCGACATTCCAGGACACTCTTATGCGAAAGATGTAATTCACAACCAGCTGTTGTTAGACGTGTCGAGGAGAAGATATCTCTTTGCAAGAACTGTGATTCGATTGGTCATGCTGCAGGTTCCATGCATAAGATGCAAGCACTTAGTTGTTATACGGGATGTCCTTCTGCTGCAGAACTTTCTACTATCTGGTCATTTCTCTTAGATGGTGATTCGACTTGTCAGAAAGGAATGGGTGCAATGAGTATCACCGACAACCAACCTCGGGATAACGAAGATCCTCAAGGAAAGTACAACTCTCAAGATATGTCTGCTGCAGTTGAAATGAGTGAGTTGCATACTTCATCAGAGAAATCAACCACTCTCATTGAATCCTCTTTGCCTGCTCTTGACAACAAGCAAAACAAGGCGGAGCTATATGCTGGGTCCAAGAATTACTCTTCATCAAAGGTAATCTAGGTTTTCAAATATATCTCATGGTTAGAAGTGAAGAAATCTTACTGATATGTTGCAAAAATGATAAGTCAATTTTAGCATCCTGGGACAGAGCTACATGGTCAGAATGGGATTCAATTGAATCCCGACGAAAATTACACTGTATAAATAGGGTATAAATAACTTCTTGTGTATATATTTAAATTGTTGAATTCTATTTAACATAAGGGAATCTTCTAGTGTAGTCTCAAAGGCATCTGAAAAATTGCTTTAGGTTGCAAGTAGTATCTTTTTTTGCTGGAATTCCCTTGTTAGAATTCCCGAATCTGCCACTTTTAGTATCCCGGACTTGTATTAGATAGCAATGACAACTGATAAGTTAGTCAACCACGTGCTTGGCTCGTGAAGCTGAGGTTTCTTGCACCTTGTTGTTCCTCAGGAATGTTGCAACAAGTTTGAGTTTGATTTGCCAATGCCGAGTTCTTTCTTTAACACTACCTGAGACTAGTGAACTTCTAAGAGGTCGAATCCATAGAGGAAGATGAGCTCTAATTTATGATGTTTTCTTCTTCCTTTGGCGAGTTTCATGTTCTCCATCAAGCATTTGGTTGCACTGCATCATTTTAGTATGTTAAAGTTGACAATGGTTATCCACAATATTTGTTGACCTTAGTGCTTCCAAATCGTTTGACCCAACACTTCTAGGAAGTTGCTTATGCTGTTATTGTTGTTGAAACACAGGGTTGCTATTCTGGAATGAAAGGCTCAACGATATATGAGGATGATCCTTTCGCTCAAGATTTCAATATGGATGAAGTGGACCTGAGCTTTGAAAATTATGAAGAGCTATTCAGTGGCTCTCTCGATAATCCAAATCAGCTTTTTGAGAATGAAGACATCAATGGCTTATTTGGGACGAAAGATATGTCAGTTTCTGGTTCCAGCTGCCAGGATGCCGATGCTATCGAGGTGGTTCGTACTATTAACTTGCATTGTGTATACATTATCTATCCTGCATAAACTTCAATATTGATATATACTTTTAACAATTTTAGGATTTGATGCACAAGGTTTGCTATCATTACTAGGTGGATCAAGAACTATAAATTATGTCTACTATATTTACCCAAAAAAAAATGTGTCTACTATAGTTTGAGTTATAGAGTAGTGAATGTATCATTTTACCTACTGTTCTTTTCTGATATTTGTGTGATGCATGCCCCCTTCGTCCCCTTTGGTCCTAATTTATGAATTGTCATCACTTTTTTTCAAGTTGCTTCATTTAGATGTTCCCTTCCTTGATGTCTCAAACATTCTTATATGCTCATAAATGGGGCAACAGTCAGGACATCAGAACTTTTGCTCTAGATGATCGACTCCGTATATGGAGCACTTCAGAATGTTTTTTTAGCTTCTCTGATATGTTGATTAAGGTCTTGTTACCTTCTATTGGAGGATATATTTGATTCTTATGGATAGTGATTTCCAGCTGACACTTCACATAAGGTTTCTAATATAGATAGAACTTTTAAGAGTCAGTTTTGATTTCTAACAATTTGAAGGGAGAAAGGCAGAAGACAGCCGTAACACATCTAAGTGAAACAGAAAATGTGCTTGTGCTGGCTGAGTCACTAAATCTTAGCTGGCAAACGTATGAGCTATAAGCAAGAAAACAGAGATCAGATATGGATAGATTCTCTTTGATTATTTTGGCTATTTGAACAGTCTCCGATTAGATGGTAATTTCCACTTAAACAAATCAATCCCCTTTTGACCCACTCTTCTGACGAAGGATATATGGCAAGAAGGATTCTTTCAAGGTTGCAACCTTTATTGGAGTGTTCTTATCTATGTGAAGAGGACTTCTATCTCGGAAATTTTATTCTTTTTTGATATTAGAGAGCAGCAAGAAATAGCAAGAATGCTACAAGAGAAAATAATGCTTTGCATTATGGAAGCTTTCTACAACAACAATAACAACGCCTCAATCTCAAACAAGTTGGATCGGCTATGAGAATGACCATGTTTCTCCATTTAAATTCATTGCAGGCCAAACATTAAAATAAAAATAGAAAAGGAAATTCATGATTTATTTGTGACCTGGGACTGATACAGAGCATTCAATTTGGATAGTTGATTTGAGAGTATTATACACCCTGTACTGAATTTAGCTCTCCCTAATTCATATTCTTTTCTAGGGATGAAAGTGATTCTTAAGATATTTCCTCTGAAATTCTTTTTCTTTTACAAGTTCCCAAGTATCAGGAGTTGATACCGATGAAAACTTTGGGCCAAGGCAAGATTGTTTTAGTTCTGCCCGTGTCATTTATCTCTTCCTGTTTTGTGAGTGTGTTATGTTTTTACATTCCATTTCATGTGATCTGATGTGTCAACCTCTTCGTCTGTGATTATTCTTGATATTTTTCATGATGAAAGTCTATCTAATCATACCTAAACATGCATGAACTTGGCTCAACGAATAATTTACCAGGGGTCCTCGATTCGAAGGGTAATGACAAAGCAACCAGCATGTAGCAATGCCGAGTCCGCAGACTCCCTGGTGAGCTGCAAAACAGAACCTTCCATTTGCTTTGCGAGGCAAGCATCCATCCTCTCATTTTCAAACCTTGGGGGAGAGAGCAATGCCGGGGATTACCAAGAATGTGGAGCCTCCACAATGCTTCTTATGGGAGAACCACCATGGTACCATCCATTTCCTGAAACTTCATTGCCGTCAACTAGCAGAAGCAATGCTGTATTGCGCTACAAGGAAAAGAAGAAGATACGCAAGTAAGTTCTCTTGTACTAACCACCGAAACTTCACCAGTGGTTAATATTTTTAGTTCCATGCAGAAAAAATGGTGCTGTTCTGAATAAGTGTGTTTGGATTCCTTAGAATTTATCATGCAAGGTTATTACATGGATTGTGCTCTGTTTTCACGGCCGGAACCAATACTTCTCTTAATTTTGGCATCTTATTTCTCATCTAATTTGCTTCATTCAGAAATCATATTCTCCCACATACACTCATAAGTCAAGAAATTTTGTCCACATTTATTTTCTCTAATTTTTGGCTTTTTGGTTATTTTCTTAGTACAACTCTTTCAACCGTCGTTTCTAATGTGCAGATTTGACAAGCATGTGAGATATGCTTCCCGCAAGGCAAGGGCTGATGTCAGAAGGCGTGTGAAGGGACGGTTTGTCAAGGCTGGTGATGCTTATGATTATGACCCACTTAACGAGACCAAAAGCTTTTGATTGCACTACTTATTACCCAACACATAAGGAAACTAAAGGATACATATTAAATTCGGCAAAACCGGTTGAGTTATTGTGCGAAGGGATGAAAGGAGCCTTATTTCCTTGTTTCGGTGACATTGTATGGTTGTCTGGGGAGAGGATTTCAACGTTTCCTATCAAGGAAGCTGGAGTTGGAAAGCAGAATACTCTGCTGCTTCACCAATTTATCAGCCAGAGAAAGATGAACGTGCTAACCTTTTGTTAATTAAGTGCGCTGCAGAGGACCATTTCTAGAGCACACGATCAGCTTCATTCCAGAAAGGGGTCTAAGATTGTTGCTGTCTCGACTGTAATTATTTTGTTCATCGACTACACCACGTTTCCTCTAGCTTGCTTATATTCTTACCACTCTAACTAGATGAACTTTACACATTCTGAGTCCCACAATAATTCAACCATCTCCTTTCATGTCTGAAGGACTGAGAGGCCCTTGGCTATTATGTTTTGCTGTCATGTATAATATGTGTAGAAGGGCTAGAATGAATGGCAAGATGACATATGAAACTTGCTTTTGTTAATTTTTTTTCTAAATTGTTGTAGATAATATGTATAGCATAATGTTTACCATAAAAACCGGATAACAATTGAACTTATATGTAGTTTTAAGGATACGTGATATAACTTGATACAAATTAAGGAAACAGATTAAAATTGAAATTGACGATAAAAGAATTAATGTAAATCACACGAATCGAGCAACCTTATGCCAAACTGTTTATCAAATCGAACACTCTAGATCTGAGAGATGTCTCAACTAATGTATGAATAGAATAGCAAGATGATAAAAGCTAGAAAATGATAGTATATTGCAATGTTGCGTAATGTGTCTTTACAAAATGGTCAGACCCCCTTTATATAGCAGGGGAGTCCTACTCTTGATACAATTTTATACAAGGTAAGAAATCTCATGATTTGCTAATCAATCGGCCTATCCTTAATACGTGCTATGATTTTCGCCGTGATCTACAACCGATCGCGGATGTTTCGTCCTTCTGTTATTCGGCTTGGTAAATTCCCATCGATCTCGTCTGATCTCAATTTTGTTCGATGACATAGTCTCGAGTTTAACGATATAGCTTCGCACCTCGGTTTGATATAATTCGTGGTTGATATAATCCCTTTGCTCTCCAACTCTCGCACCTAGATTTCTTGAGTTTTTAGCAAACATACCTTCCTAGTTTCCTTTTCTTCTGTTCTATAATGGCGAAAACTTCTAAGACTGTCCCACAAAAGGAGGCCGCCTCTTTATCACGGCCCGCCGGCGACGGGGCTGCTGCAAAACCATACCCTACAGGAACTCGACAAAGGCTTGAACAAATCGGGCAGCTCCAGGCGTAGATAGACACGATACAAATTGAGGTCGAGGAGTTTAAGAAAAATATGGACCTCATAACCTCGCAAAAGGAAGCTGTCCAAGCACAACTGGCGTCGGCCGAGGCTCAGCTTCGGGCTGCAAAGAAGAGGACCTCAGTGCAGGCCAAGAGGATCGAGGAGCTCCAATCTGAGCTTAACTCGGCTGTTTCTGGCCAAGAGAGCCTGGCCACGGAGCTCGAGGCGGCCAAATCAGAGGTGGTCGTGGCTAGTACCAAGGCCGATGTTAAAGTGGCCAAATTCAAGGTTGACGTCAAAGCTATTCGGGCACAGGCCAAGAGCATGGTGGATCATGTAAGGTGGGAAGCTCGAAGGGAAGCCCTCGAGGGAGTCCATGCTCAGGGCTTTGACATACTGGCGGAAATCGAGAATGCTAAGGTAGAAGAAGCTAGGGCTCGGAAGCTGGCTTTTCCCGAGGAAGACTTTGAGAGCTTAACCGAATCTGAAGGTGGGGAAGACCCCGATGATGAAGACGTTGCCCTTGATGAGGACCAGGCCACTTAGGCCTTTAGATGTTTTTATTTTTTGCATCTTTTTGAGGTCGCTTTGGCCATTGTACATTTCTATATCGGGCCATTCTGGCCTTTGTAAGAAAGATTATATATACAAGGCTTTTCTTTCCCGTTTGGCTTTCAAATTTTTTCCTTTACTTTATTATTTGTATTCATAAGGGCCGAAACGCCTTAATATAAAGTAATTTAGGCTGTGTTCGAAAGTTCAAACAAACATCGCCTTTGCCCTACTTTGTTTTAAGGCATCTTGGGGGTTCGGTATTACCAGAACCTTTTCCCTAAGTAGGTAGCCAAGATTGTAGTTTACCGAGGGTAGCCTTTAGAACCGGTTATAAAATAATTTCTTTTTCGAAGGCCTAATTTTTGTTACGGGCTTCGGACGTCTCCGAGCCGTGTTAATTTGTTCGTAGACTTTTAGTTCGGGAGTAGCTCATTGGACTTATTTTTCCGAGATATACGGTCTTGCCCAAGATAACAGTCCCCGAGTGGGGTGGCCGTGACCTTTAAAAACCGGAGAGTTGCCTAGTAGGTCTTATGCCCCCGAGGCCTAGTGACTTGGTCCTGTTCGAGTTTTTCAGACGGCGGTCCCCGAGTGAGGGAGTGGTCATTTGTATTCCGGTTATAGACTGCCCTTGGGCTCGTTATTTTCAGGAGATAGGAAGTACGGAATTCTTTAAGGGATATAAAGAGGAAAAGTTTTAAAACATAAGATGATTGAAAGGAAAGTACTTCTCGTTATTCTTGTGCAAAGCAGTCATACATGCGTACATGTTTTATGCCAGGGTTCGAGTAATCAATATGGGCACGGTTCGTTTGACCGTTTGGCCCTTACAATAAATCCTTCCTGTCGAGACCCTTCCTTTACTAAGTAATTTCCTCGCTAAAGTTGATATCCAAAGGTAATGCATATCCGAGGGTAATACCCCCCCTAGTATTCGAGGTTGATTATCGAGGGACCTCAGATATTATTGAATTGACCTTCGATATCGATTCTAAGTTAGCACGATCCATTGTTGCCTCGTTAAAAACCTTGCCAAAAAACCCATTTGGAACAAAACCAGTCTAAGAAAAAAAGAGTGCAACGCGTGCTTTCATACCTAAAACCTTTGTGCCGCTTTTTGTTGATCACCTGCAAGTGTTAGTCCGAAATAAAAAGGAAATGAAATGGGGCCGTACCTTAGCAGTAATATCATTTTAGGTGGGATATATTCCAATTACTCGATAGTTGTTCTCCGTTTATCATTCCAAGCTTTTAGGATCCTTTCCGGGTGACCTCGAGAATCTGGTACGGTCCTTCCCAGTTCAGACCCAATTTCCCTTCGTTCGGGTTTCGTGTGTTTAGGGTGACTTTCCTTAGTACTAAGTCCCCGACATTAAAGTATCGAAGGTTGGACCTTCGATTTTAATACCTCTCGATCCGTTGTTTTTGGGCAGCCAATTGAACAAGGGTGGCCTCACACCTTTCATCCAATAGTTTCAAGCTCGTATTCATGACCTCGTCATTTGACTCCTTTTTTGCATATCGGTATCTGATACTTGTTTCCCCAACTTCGACCGGTATTAAGGCTTTGACGCTATAAACTAATGAAAACGGAGTAGCCCCGGTACTGGCAGTCGTGCGGTATGCCCAAAGGACTCCGGGTAAGATCTCCTTCCATTTCCCTTTGGCGTCAGTTAACCTCTTCTTAAGGTTTTGGATTATGGTTTTGTTGGTCGATTCGGCTTTCCCGTTCCCACTAGGGTGATACGGTGTCGATAAGATTCTTTTGATCTTATGATCTTCGAGAAACTTGGTCACTTTGCTGCCGATAAACTGTTTTCCGTTGTCACATACAATTTCGGATAGCATCCCGAACCAACATATGATGTGGTCCCAAATGAAGTCGATGACTTCCTTCTCCCTAACCTTGTCATATGCATGTGCTTCAACCCACTTAGAAAAATAGTCAGTCATAAATAAGACAAATTGAGCCTTACCTGGTGCCCATGGAAGAGGGCCAATGATGTCCACTCCCCACTTCATGAATGGCCATGGTGATAAGACCGAATGCAGCAGTTCCCCAGGCTGGTGAATCATTGGAGCATATCTTTGGCATTTGTCACATTTTCAAACAAACTCCTTCACATCCTTTTCCATGTCGATCCAGTAATATCCGGCTCTGATTACCTTTTGAACCAATGATTCAGCGCCTGAATGATTTCCGCAAGTGCCCTCGTGAACTTCCCTCAGAATATACTTGGCATCTCCTGGTCCCAGACATATTTCTAGTGGGCCATCGAACATTCTTCTGAACAAGGTTCCATTTTCGGACAAGGTGAATCGGGCTTCCTTTGTGCACAGGGCCCTCGATTCTTTTGGATATGAGGGAAGTTCCCCGGTCTTCAAATATTCTACGTATTTATTTCTCTAATCTCAGGTTACACTTGTGGAATTTATCTCACCGTGACCTTCTTTGATACCGACCTCGTGAGTTACACAACGGTACCTAAGTTGAGCTCATCGTCCTCGACCGACGACCCTAAGTTTGTGAGGGCATCAACCTCGCTATTTTGATCTCAAGGCACGTGCTGCAAAGTCCATTATTTAAACCGATGTAATGTCACTTTTAACTTATCTAGGTACCTTTGCATTCATTCTTCTCTGACTTTGAACGTTCCGTTAACCTGATTCACCACAAGGAGGGAGTCGCACTTAGCTTTGATCACCTCCGCCCCCAAGCTTTTGGCTAGCTCGAGATCTGCAATCATGGCCTCATATCCGGCCTTGTTATTAGTTAGCTTCATAGTTCTAATGGATTGTCTAACCACGTTGCTCGTGGGTGGCTTCAGTACGATGCCAAGTCCGGCCCCCTTTGCGTTTGATGCACCGTCCGTAAAGAGGGTCCAGATTCCCAAGGACGTTCCCGAGTTTACCAATAACTCTCTTTCGATCTCAGGTATTATGTCTGGTGTGAAGTCGGCCACGAAATATGCCAAGATTTGAGACTTAATGGCTGTTCCGGGTCGATATTTGTTATCGTACCCGCTGATTTCCACGACCCATTTGGCCAATCGTCCGAGAGTTCGGGTTTATGCATTATATTTCGAAATGGGTAAGTTGTCACAACATATATAGAGTGGCATTGGAAGTACGATTTAAGTTTCCTAGAGGTGCTTAACAAAGCGAGCGCCAATTTTTCTAGGTGGAGATATCTTGTTTCGGCCTCACCCAAGGTTCGGCTAACATAATAAATTAGAAATTGCATAACTTGTTCTTCCTGAACTAGGACTCCGCTTACCATTATCTCTGATACTGCCAAATATAAGTACAGTTGTTCGTCTGCCCTCGGCGTGTGAAGCAATGGCGAGCTCGACAAGTATTGCTTAAGTTCTTCCATGGCCCGTTAGCATTCCGGAGTCCATGTGAAGTTATTCTTCTTCCTCATCAATGAGAAAACTCGATGACTCTTATTGAAGGACCTCGAGATGAATCGCCCCAGGGCGGCTATGCTCCCGGTTAGCCTCTGCATGGCCTTCACGTTGTCCACTACCGTGATATCCTTGATAGCTTTGATCTTGTCGGGTTTGATCTCGATTCCTCGATTAAATACCATGAATCCGAGAAATTTACCTTACCCAACTCCGAACGTGCATTTTTCTGAATTCAATTTCATGTTGTACTTCCTTAATATACTGAAGGTTTCCTGCAAATCCTTCAAATGGTCCTCTGCTCGCAGGGACTTAACTAACATGTCATCAATATAAACTTTCATTGATTTCCCTATTTGTTCTTCGAACATCCGGTTTACTAGGCGTTGGTAAGTGGCACCATAATTTTTTAATCCGAATGACATTACGTTATAGCAGTATGTTCCATACTTAGTGATGAATGAGGTCTTTTCCGGATCATCCAGGTTCATTCGTATTTGGTTGTACCCGGAATAGGCATCGAGAAAACTGAGGATCTCGTGGCCGGCTGTGGCATCGATCATGAGATCGATGTTTGGCAAAGGAAAAAGAGTCCTTGGGGCATGCCTTATTTAAATCTTTGTAATCTACACACATTCTTAGTTTGTTCCCTTTCTTAGGGACTACTACTATGTTTGCTAGCCATTCAGGGTATTTGACTTCTCGGATGGATCCTATTTTAAGGAATTAAGTTACCTCGTCTTTGATGAAGGCATGCTTGATCTCGGACTGGCGTCTCCTTTTCTGCTTCACCGGATGGAATTTCGGGTCCAAGCTCAATTTATGAGTGGTGATCTCTGGTGGGATTCCTGTCATGTCGAGATGGGACCAAGCAAAACAATCCATGTTTGCTATAATAAATTAAATGAGTTTTTTCCTGAGCTCGGGAGTTAATCCCGTCCCCAGGTATATACCTTTCGATCGGGCAGATGTTCGATTAGTATGACCTGCTCCAGCTCTTCGACCGTTGATTTGGTAGCGTCGAAATCATCAGGGACGATGAAGGATCGAGGTACCCCATAATCATCGTCTTCGTCAGTCCCCTGCTTATCTAGTTGGGTCAAGGCCGACGTCTGTGATTGCTATTTGGCTTCCTGTTTAGTTTTCGAGTATGACTCCTTTGTCTATGAGAGTGTCTATAATGTAATTACCTCATCGATGGCAAACATTTCGCGGGCACGATTTCGTCCTGTAGGCCGAGTAGTTCTACGACCCTTAATCAAATGATGTTGGCCGAATTACCTCGATCAATTAACACACGCTTAACTCGAGTTTTATTCATCAGTACGATATTACCAGTGTATCATTATGGGGCTGTATAATTCCTTCCGCATCCTCGTTGTTGAAAGATAAGGTTCCTTCTGGTATGTAGTCCCGAGTTCGTTTCTCCCTCGTGATTGACACCTTGGTGCGTTTTAACATCGGACTTTGGGGAACATCGACCCCTCCGATAGTCATATGAATGACGTGTTGAGGTTCTTCTTTCTCGTTTTGTTTATTGGAATCCTTGTTTCTGAAATGATTCTTGGCTCGATCACTCAGAAACTCCCGAAGGTGCCCGTCATTGAATAACTTGGCTACTTCTTCTCTCAACTGTCGACAATCTTCCGTTCTGTGGCCATGAGTGCCATGATATTTGCACATTTGGTTGGGATTTCTTTGGGATGGATCGATTTGTAAAGGCGAGGCCATTTGGTATCTTTGATGCGTCCGATAGCCAATACGATGCCGGTTGCGTCAATATTAAAGTTATATTCTGTTAATCGTAGTGCCTCTTTAGGTCTGATAGGCATATCGAAGCCGTTCTTACTCATAAACCCTCGATATCTCTGGCCTCGATCACTCCTCCTTTCATTTCGTACAGGATTTTCCCCAGATCCACTAATCCTATGATCTCCATTATACGGCTAATACCGATCCCTGTTCAACCTCAGTTCTCGGTCAATATCCCTCTTTATTCTATCAACGGGCCTGATAGGGTAAACGGACCCGGAAGAATTTCCAAGCTGGTCGTCTTCGACCCTGATCTTTGATTGATATCGATTGTGCACATCGGCCCAAGTAACAACCGGGTATTCTATCAAATTCTACTTCAACTGCTGCGAAGCCACTAAACTTCGAACATTGAGTCCTTGGACGAAAGCTTAAACATCCCAATCATCGGCGACCGGTGGCAGACCCATTCGTTCCATTTAAAATCTTAGCATTACGTTGTCCTTCTTCCTTACCTTGAAAAGGCCATACTTCCTGGTTTCGATCTTGATGGCCCCAGCGTGTGCATTTACAAAAGAATCTTCAAGCATAGCAAACGAATCAATAGAGTTAGGTGGTAAATTGTGGTACCATATCATAGCTCCCTTTGACAGGGTTTCCCCAATTAGCAAGACAGACTCGATCTCGTCATCCTCTAGATCATTCCCTTTGATAGCACATGTGTAAGAGGTGACATGCTTGTTTGGGTCGGTCGTTCCACTGTATGTAGGAATCTCGAGTATGCGTAATTTTTTGGGAGTCGGTTTGGGAGCCGCGCTCGGGGGGAAGTATTTTTGCACGAACTTTTTGGAATCCAGACCCTTCAATATTGGTGGTTCCCCCGGAATTTGATCGACCCTGGAGTTATAAGTTTCCACATTCTTGTCGTTTTCCTCGATCTTCTTTTCCCCCGACCCAACTCTTTTTGTCAGTTCTTCGAGCATCTTCATGATTACAGGATCGACCCACGATTACTTCTCGTTCGATTTCCTTGAAACCGATTCGACCCTATGGATAACTTCCTGGGACGGCTCGGGCTCGATCCTGCTCGGTGGGTGATTCTGGTTTGGAGCTGGGCTATCGCTGCTTGTTGAGTCTGCAACATTTCGAAGATCACCCGCAGGATGATCCCGTCCTCTTCGCCTCCACGTGTGCTTTGAGCGGCTGATTGAATGTATCTACGGATGCTGCTCTCGGGATGAATTTTGCATTGATGGCTACATGTGAGATGACGTCAATTGGATCTACAGCCGGAACTCCATCGAGGCCAACTGGAGGTACGTCGTTCCCTGGTGCTATGTTATCATTTTTGTAATGGTGACCGAAATCATTGTCCACGTGTAGGGGTGTTGACTGAGAATTCGATATTTTGGTCCTGGAATCAAAGATACTCCAAAAAACAAGTGTAAAATAGTGTGTGTTATGAAAGTTTGTACCAGGTAATCACTATTATCCTTATCCCCACGGTGGGTGCCAAACTGTTTACCCTAAAAATCGAATAATAATTGAATTTATACGCGGTATTAAGGATACATGATATAACTTGATACAAATTAAGGAAACAGATTAAAATTGAAATTGATGATAAAAGAATTAATGCAAACCACACGAATCGAGAAACCTTATGCCAAACTGTTTATCAAATCGAACACACTTGATCCGAGAGATGTCTCAACTAATGTATGAACATAATAACAAGATGATAAAAGCTAAAAAATGATAGTATATTGCTTTATGTTGTGTAATGTATCTTTATAAATGATCAGACCCTCTTTATATAGTAGGGGAGTCCTAGTCTTGATACAATTCTATACAAGGTAAGAAATCTCATGATTTGTTAATCAATCGGCCTATCCTTGATGCGTGCTGAGATTTTTGCCGTGATCTACAACCGATCGTGGATATTTCGTCCTTCTGTTATTCGGCTTGGTAAATTTCTCTCGATCTCGTCTGATCTCTATTTTGTTCGATGACATGGTCTCGAGTTTAACGATATAGCTTCGCACCTTAGTTTGATATAATTCGAGGTTGAACTTTAACCTATCATTTTTCAGTCTCGATTAATCGCACAAGAGGGGAACCCGGTTTTTACCGTACACACATAGTGAGTAAGTGCTATGAGAGATCAAACTATCATACTGCTATAATCTTCTCATACGTTGGGATTATAATTTCTGGTTGTCATCTGAGCATTACATTTGAACGGCTCTTACTATTTTATTATCTCTAGAAATCTAGTACTTCATAATCTTGTTATTTTAAAAATATTTGTGTGTGTGTGTGTGGAGGGGAAAGGGGGGGGGGGTTACTNTGGGTGATTCTGGTTTGGAGCTGGGCTATCGCTGCTTGTTGAGTCTGCAACATTTCGAAGATCACCCGCAGGATGATCCCGTCCTCTTCGCCTCCACGTGTGCTTTGAGCGGCTGATTGAATGTATCTACGGATGCTGCTCTCGGGATGAATTTTGCATTGATGGCTACATGTGAGATGACGTCAATTGGATCTACAGCCGGAACTCCATCGAGGCCAACTGGAGGTACGTCGTTCCCTGGTGCTATGTTATCATTTTTGTAATGGTGACCGAAATCATTGTCCACGTGTAGGGGTGTTGACTGAGAATTCGATATTTTGGTCCTGGAATCAAAGATACTCCAAAAAACAAGTGTAAAATAGTGTGTGTTATGAAAGTTTGTACCAGGTAATCACTATTATCCTTATCCCCACGGTGGGTGCCAAACTGTTTACCCTAAAAATCGAATAATAATTGAATTTATACGCGGTATTAAGGATACATGATATAACTTGATACAAATTAAGGAAACAGATTAAAATTGAAATTGATGATAAAAGAATTAATGCAAACCACACGAATCGAGAAACCTTATGCCAAACTGTTTATCAAATCGAACACACTTGATCCGAGAGATGTCTCAACTAATGTATGAACATAATAACAAGATGATAAAAGCTAAAAAATGATAGTATATTGCTTTATGTTGTGTAATGTATCTTTATAAATGATCAGACCCTCTTTATATAGTAGGGGAGTCCTAGTCTTGATACAATTCTATACAAGGTAAGAAATCTCATGATTTGTTAATCAATCGGCCTATCCTTGATGCGTGCTGAGATTTTTGCCGTGATCTACAACCGATCGTGGATATTTCGTCCTTCTGTTATTCGGCTTGGTAAATTTCTCTCGATCTCGTCTGATCTCTATTTTGTTCGATGACATGGTCTCGAGTTTAACGATATAGCTTCGCACCTTAGTTTGATATAATTCGAGGTTGAACTTTAACCTATCATTTTTCAGTCTCGATTAATCGCACAAGAGGGGAACCCGGTTTTTACCGTACACACATAGTGAGTAAGTGCTATGAGAGATCAAACTATCATACTGCTATAATCTTCTCATACGTTGGGATTATAATTTCTGGTTGTCATCTGAGCATTACATTTGAACGGCTCTTACTATTTTATTATCTCTAGAAATCTAGTACTTCATAATCTTGTTATTTTAAAAATATTTGTGTGTGTGTGTGTGGAGGGGAAAGGGGGGGGGGGGTTACTAATTTTTTTCGTAGGGGGAGGGTACTATTTGGCTATAATTTATCCGTTCAGAAGCATACCCTAGTTATTAGTTGTGATGCCATTATCCAGCATAGTATATCGTTGCAATATTTGGAACAAAGAGATAAAAAATAATATTCTACTAAAAGGGATATGTTTCTTTATTACTTAGTGGGATGAGCTAAGATTCACATATAGAGAAAAATGCTTTGAAACAAAGCCATAAAACACATCTACTAATTCATATCTGCCATTCGAAGAGAAAAGAATCTAATAAAGAGTAGTGAAAGATTAAGAAAAGGAAAAGCTTTATCTATTTGATTCCTAGAAAGTGTAGGGAAATTACTCACCGGGTATTATCACTTTTAGTCTGCGGCAGAAACTATTTATATCTGGTAGCCGAAAAAGTGTATAAAACTTGTATAATTTTTGTATATAACATACATAATATATTTATATACAAAACATATACAAATTTTATACATTTTTTCGACTATTATTTTTACGGCGGCTATACAGTATCAAAAATTAAGTCATATATATAATCTACAGTTATAGAGAGAATTAAGAAGCAATTTTCTTGTTGGCACTTTGGCAAGAGGATGGTGTAGGGTCCCGACAGACATATCATAGTGAAAAACATTATGTATATAATCCTTTCAAGAGCAAACTCTAAGGATAGATTTGCATGTGAGTGGAACAAGCGAAGGTGTCCCCATGGCTTAAATGCTAAGGATAGCTGGTGACTAATTGGACGTTTATGAACTCAAGTGGGAGCAATTATAATGTCACGATCTAAAAATTCATCAAGATCGTGATGATACCTAATCCGACCCGTTAAACAAACTACACATAAAAATAATCACAAACGAACAATATAATGGATGTTTAACTCTCATAATATGGATGGTAAGTTATTTTCCTTTTTATATTTTGATAATCTAACAAACTTTATGATAAAAACTAGATTGGGAACCTGTTACACATCCTCAAGATGCCAAAGCACAACAAATCTCAAGTTGGGCACAAGTTCCAATAACTAGAGTCAAAGAAACGACAGAGGGAACAAATGAACATCAGTTCCCTTGCTGACTGTACCATTCAACTCCTCATAATTGTAAAGTCGTTGCAATTGTTCCTCAGCATACACGCAACAACGCAAACAGTGCAACAGTCACTTTATTGGGAATGCCTTGTATCGGATATTTGCTTGCATCATCCAAGTGACATCAGTTGGATATTATTAACATGAAGCAAAGGAAAAACATACACTTGCCCATCCGAAAAATCGATCAAGTTTCCTCTCAAGTGTGTTGCCATCTTGCAAGTGACTTCCAAACTTCAAGGACAAAGAACAACGGAACGAAGGACCTGTTTCCAGCTCTGTGTTATCAATATGTCCTTAGTTGTACTTGTGTTAGAATGGACTACTTGTAATTCCTACTTAGCTTAGCTAGAAGCATTGTGTATGAAACCATTTGTAAAACCATAAACCTTGTGTTTGTGTCTTGCCTAGAGTTAGTCGAGTTGTGAGCTTTGTAATAGAGTTATTACAAAGAAGCTTGTAATAGAGTTACTACAAGTGAGTGAGAGATTAAGAGTTTAATTCCTAGGTTACAATAGGTTGTAATCTAAAGTTGCTCGGTTAGTGAAGTTGAAATCCTACGAGTGTAGGTCGTGATTTTTAATCCCGTGAGCTGGGAGTTTTTCACTTAAAACTCTGTTGTGTCATTTACTTGTCTCTTATTGTGTGTGTTCTGTGGGAACCGATAGAGAACCAGATTCTCTATACAGTTTGGTTGACCTTAAGTATCCATCAATTAGTATTAGAGAAGGTTCTTTCTATCAGGATAACACCTAGAAAGGATCCAAATGACTGCTCCACCAAACTTTGAAGAAGGTCAATCAACCTACAGACCACCAAGATTCAATGGACAGTACTACGGATGGTGGAAGACAAGGATGCATGACTTTATCATGGCTGAAGATTCAGAACTCTAGGATGTTATTTGTGATGGACCCTTCATCCCCATGAAATCTATTGGCGAGCCAGCAGTGACAGTTCCAAAGACAAGGAAGGAGTACAACGATGTTGACCTAAAATCCATAGAGAAGAACTTCCGATCAAACAAGATTCTCGTATGTGGTATTGAACCAGACGAGTACAACAGAATCTCTGCCTGTCAATATGCCAAGGAGATCTGGGAAGCTCTCCAAACAACACATAAAGGAACAACTCAAGTCAAGTAGTCAAAGATCGACATGCTCACCACTTAGTATGAACTCTTTAAGATAAAGAATGATGAGTCCATTCAGGACATGCACACTCGATTCACCTCTATCATCAACGAGTTCCACTCTCTAGGAGAGATAATTCCAAGGAACAAACATTTGAGGAAAATACTCGGTGTATTACGTAGTTCCTGGGAAAGCAAAGTAAATGCTATCACAGAGGAAAAGGATCTGCAAAAGATGACCATTGATGAACTCATTGGAAATCTGAAGACTTATGAAATGAAGAAGAAGAAGGACCATGAAAGAAGAGAGTCCAAAATGGAGAAGAATCTGGTCCTCAAGGCATACAATAATGACTCAAGTGGTGAGGATGCTGACATTGCCTACCTGACTAAGCGATTTCAAAAAATGGTTCGCAGGAATGGAGGCATTCCAAAAAAGGGCAGCTCCAACAAGCCAAGAGGTTATGACTTGTGTCATAAATGTGGTAATCCAGGACACTTCATCAAAGACTGTCCTCTCCTCAAGCAAAACCAGTACAAGCACAACACAAACAAAGCAATCAAGAGGAACCTGGTTCATGACAAAGGATTCAAGAGAAAAGATGTCTCTGACAATGTTATGAAACAAGCTCTTGCTACATCGGTAGATTCTTCCAGCAAATTTGGAGAAGATGATGAACAAAGTGACACCTCCATGATGGCAGTTGAAAGTGAAGCAGCTGAATATGACTCTATCTTTGCCCTGATGGCAAAATCTGATGATGATGAAGATGATGATGATGATGAGGTAAACTTTCTAGGCGTTCAAAGAAATTTGAAGTCTTACTCTCAGATGAAGCTTATATCTTTGACAAATGTTTTAATTGATGCTTATCATAGTATTATAAATGATAAAAATGCATTAACTGTGGAACTAGGAGAGGTAGAACATGAGAGAGATGATCTAGTAGTCGTAGTGGTGGATCTAAAAGAAACCATCGAGGTTCTAAAGAAAGAAAAAGATGTTCTGACTAAAAAATTGAAAACGTAGAACATGAGAGAGATGACCTATTGGTAGTTGTTGTGGATCTAAAATAAATAATAGAGGAACTAAAAAGGGAAACAATTATGGGAATATCCAAAAGGGAAAGGAAGTTACAATTGAGGCACACATTAAGCTTGAAAATGAACTCAAATCTATGAAATCTAGTCTTTGTGCTGAACTTGAAAGAAACAAACAACTTCAGGAAGATCTAGGAAGAGTTAAAAATGACCTAGAAAAATCTCTAAAGTGGACCTGGTCCTCTGATACAATCATTGCCATGTTTACAAGCAATGGTGGGAATAGGCAGGGAGTCAGGTTTCAAAAGGAAAGGACACCCTACAATCCACATAGCAAGTATGTTACTGTCTCTAATAACTGGCTTTGCACTCACTGTGGCAACACTAGACACTTTAAAGAAAACCGTAAGGATAGAATTCGGTCCCAACAGAAAAACAAAGTTTTTTGTTGAAAAGATAACTACTGCTAAGGAACCTGGTTCCTCCATTAAGAAACGTGTATTGCCTTCTTGGACAAAAAGAAGTTTAATTCGCCCTTTTCCTCATTACAAGGGACACAAACTTGTTTGGGTTCCTAAGTCTAATCCTTGCTTTTCTTGTGCAGGGAGAAGTGAAAGGAAGCAGCCAAATGACTAGTGGTTGTTCTAGGCATATGACTGAAAGCATCGATGACTTCCTTTCACTCAAAGCCCTGCAGGGAGGGAGTGTGTCCTTTGGCAATGGAAAAAAAGGATACATTCTGGGAGTAGGAAGAATTGGGAAGATGCTCACTTACTCAATTAAGAATGTGTACTATGTGAATGGATTGAAATATAGCCTACTGAGTGTTTCTCAAATCTGCGACAAAGGAAACAAAGTGGAATTTTTATCAAAAACCTGCACAGTCACAAATCTCGTGGCTGATGAAGTGGTTTTGTTAGCAAAAAGATACAAAAACATCTATGTTGCTGATTTTGAGTCCTTGTACAATGGGGATCTTACATGTCTGATTGTTGTTGATGATGATGTTGAGCTGTGGCACAGAAGATTAGGACATGCAAGATTTTTATTGCTGAACATGTTGGTCAAGAAGGACCTGGTCTGTGGGCTGCCCGAGTCAAGGTTCAAAGGTCACAAAGTGTGTGATGCTTGTGTAAGAGGAAAGCAAGTCAGGTCCTCTTTTAAGCCCAAGAATGAAGTAAGCACATCAAGGCCACTTGATCTCCTACATATGGATCTATGTGGACCTATGAGGGTGCCTAGTAGAGGATGAAATAAGTACATCCTTGTCATAGTTGACGACTACTCCAGATTCACATGGACCTTATTTCTTAGAACCAAGGATGAAACCTTTCCAGTTTTTGTTGCATTTGTGAAGAAGATTCAAGTGAAGATGAGCCATAATGTTGTAAGTATAAGGTTTGATAAAGGCACAGAGTTCGACAATGCAAAAATTGACGAATTATGTGCTGAAAATGGCATAAGGCATAATTGTTCAGCTTCCAGAACACCCCAACAAAATGGTGTTGTGGAGAGGAAAAATAGGACTCTTGAAGACATGACAAGAACTATGCTAATTGACAGTGGCATAGCAAAAGGCTTCTGGGCAGAGACAGTTAACACTGCTTGCTACTTGGTGAATAGGTGCATGATCAGGTCCCTCCTGAACAAAACTCCATATGAATTGCTGAATGGAAGGAAGCCCAAGCTAAATCACCTAAGAATGTTTGGATGTAAATGCTTCGTTCTCAATAATGGTAAGGAAGCTTTGGGAAAATTTGACACCAAAAGTGATGAAGGAATCTTTCTTGGATATTCCTCACAAAGCAAAACATACAAGGCATACAACAAAATGACTCAATGCGTTGAAGAAAGCATACATTTAATCTTTGATGAATCACACCACCTATGTGGGAAAAATTCACATGATAAGATTGATCAAGACAGAGAGTAGTCATAGGTTCCTGGAGAAGTCATTGGTATGGAAAATGGAAAGGCAGAATTGATGATCCAAGTCAAGGAATTTTCAGCTGAAGCAGAAGAGCCTGGTTCCTCTATCACAATAACTGAAGTAGAGGATAAAGTTGTTGATGCCGTGTAAGGAACTCCTGATGCTGAGCAGAGAAGTGGCACTCACCCGTCCATAGATGCTTACAATGGATCCCATTTTAAGGAACTTGGATCTTCCCACAATGAGATTCAGGTATCTAACTGGAAGCACAAAAGTTCACATCCTCTCCAAAATGTGATCACTCCTCTTGATTCAGGAATTCAAACCAGATCAAAGACAAGAAACTTGTTTGCCTTCTCAGCTTTCCTTTCTCAAATTGAGCCTAAAAATATCAAGGAAACATTGAAAGATGCTAACTGGATTATTGCTATGCAAGATGAACTTAATTAATTTGAGAGGAACCGTGTATGGCACCTGGTCCCTCGACCCTCAGATAGAACAGTCATAGGAACCAGGTGGGTGTTTAGAAACAAGATTGATGAATTTGGGAATACAACAAGTAACAAGGTCAGGTTAGTGGTTCAAGGCTACAATCAAGAAGAAGGGATAGACTATGATGAAATTTTTGTTCCAATTGCACGTATGGAAGCTGATACGCACAAATTACATCTATATAAATGGTGTAAGGCGGTTGATGTCAAATATAATAACCCAACTAGGTTGAGGTCGAATCCCACAGGGAGTAGGTGTGAAAAGGTTACTTAAATAGTGTGAAACTTGACTTAAGCCGTAATTCTACTCCGTTAGTTTAATCAGTGTGTAATTGTGATTTGTCGAGAAAAGCTATTTTATTGAGATGATTTGATTAATTTGATTTAGAAACCAAGGTTGTGTCTCCATCAATGAAATGTAATGCTATCGGTGTTAATATTATATATTTCTAATGGAATATCCTTTGATAAGCAAATGATTCCTAAATGACTACCCAATATTTTTCAATAATTAGATAGTATTTCCTCTTTATGATTTTCCCAAATATAAAAGAGTTACAATTAAGAACAACCAATTTATGCCAAGTAGAATCCACTTATCCCTAAGAGATTCTATTAAACAAAGTTTAAAGCCTTGGGTTCTTGCTATTTAATTCTACCAAACTCTAACCCACTTTTCCAAGTAAAGATAGAGTAAATTGTCACTAGTCAATGTTTGCAACCATCAACCATAAATGAAGTATAAATAAATAGAAATCGATCAACCATTATATATATTATAAATGATAAATACCCATTAACATTACACCCACATAAGATTCACAACCTTAGTATTTAAAATTAGCTACTTATACTAAAATACAAGAACACTGTAATAAATAAAGTCATGAAGCTTACAAATATAGACAAAATCTTGGATTCTCTCTCAAAAGCTTCCAGAATAATGGTGCATTCAATGCTCTAAGTGTAGCCTCTTTCTGTCAGACCAGATCCTGCACAAAAACCCTAATCATTCTATTTATAATGGACTAAAAGTCATGGTCAAAAACTGATAAAAATGACCCTGTAGATCAAGTCTTCGAACGCAGAATGGGTCAGAGAAGGCTTTCGCGGTTCGCATATCTTCAGTTCCACCACATAGTTGATCACACAAACTTCTAGTTTTTCCATCGCATTTTGGATATGCGGTCCGCATATCACTTTTGCGGCCGCATAACACACAGCATAGTCATCTTCACTGGACTTCTTTAACAATTATGCGATCAATATGCGGTCCGCACAAAAGTTATGCGACCGCATAATGGATCGCAGACTTGGCTCTCAGAAACTGGGTTTTTTTGCTTCATTCTACGTTGAGTCTGCTACCCGCACATCACTTTTGCGGCCGTAGACCTGCTGTATTTCTGCCTTCCATAGTTTTTGTCATCGTCTTTTATGATCTTGGTTCTTCAAGTCTGGTTTCCTACAAAGCACCAAAACTACATAAGAAATGACTTATAATTCTATAAAAGATGAGCTAAAGTCTATGTAATTGGTGTCAAAAGTGTTGCATTTGTACGACACATCAACACACCCAACTTAGACTCTTGCTTGCCCTCAAGTAACTAAAAGAAAATCAACTGACCAAATGCTAATCTACTCCCGACTGATCACAAAGCAACAGTGAGTATGGATGGTGTTGACTGTTAGCTAACAAGCATATAACCCCTTCTTTTTTTTATTTTTATACTCACCCTTCTTTAAGGACAAAGATTATTTAACAGTTCAAATAATCAGTTTGTGAGTTTCGAGCCTCTAGAACAATGATAGAGTGCTACCCATAGCTAGATATGCACGTGTATCCTACTTCAAGAAGCCTAACTTCTGCTAAATCTTGCAATTCATGCATGCTCACATCAACGAAAATCCCCAACTCAACACATATGTACAGGGGATACAATAAATATATATATATATATATATATATATATATATATATATATATATATATTTATGTGTGTGTGTGTATGTGTGCTGCGAGCCTGTATGTGATCGCATATTAACTCTGTGGACCACAAACCATAACGCAGAACATGACTTATCAGTAGCAAAAAACTTATGCGGGCCACAGAAGTGGTCGCAGAACAAGTGTGCGACCGCATAAGTGGCCGAAGAACAAGTGTGCGACCGCAGGTCGGTCGCATTTTTACATTAAACGTAAGTTGATTCTGCCTAATTCTGCGACCATTATGCGGACCGCAAATCAGTTCTTCGGCCGTAAACTTTATCTTCTCCATGAAATTTCCCTCACATGCAATATTATATTCAACACTACATAGATAAATCATCACTCGTAATAGACCAATATACTCTCAACCTGAGTTCGATTTCATGCTTAGCCTAACACAAATTACCAATCCCCAGCCCTCCAATCAGTAACCCTAACATTAAACTCTAAATTTTTTATTTACCCACAACAAATACTTTCCACCAAAGTTGATTCCCATTACAAAAGATAAACAATTGGGGAAATAGAGACGGGTATCATAGATGATGTGGGAGAATAAGGTGAGTGAAAGAACACAATAATCTTTACTTAAACTGAGTAGGAGAAACATTGGAAATTTACATACCATATGTCAGACGATTGAGCAAGCCAAGTTGCTATAAATTCGCGACCAAGGTGAGCCGTTTCTATTCAATTTCTTGTTATTTTTCTTAATGTGATTTCTTTTGTGTTATGCTTTGTGTCTGTATGCGTGGGGTTAGACAAGAGAGATGGCAAGGAGAGAGATAAAGAGTTAGGTTTTATTACAAGTTGGTTTGCGGCTACTTGACCATCCATAACATAATATGCGGCCGCATATGTGTTGTGCGATGGATTAATACCTGGGTGGTGTGCAACACATGTGCGACCCATTATGCGGTCGCAGAATAATTATGTGGGCCGCAAAAGTTGAATTTCTTCTGCATTTTTAAGGTCCAATTTGACTGGTGTTCTGCTTGTGTTTGTGACCATTATGCAGTCTGCAAACCTGTTATGCAGTCGCTTGCAGACCGCATATGTTGCCGCAGAACAACATCTGAATCTTAGCTTTCTTTCCTTCATTTTCCCTTTGCCTTTGCATCCTATCTCTTTGTATTTTGGGTAGCCTGCATTCTAATACATACGTCAAACTGTCCAACACTTACAAACAAACCTACCAAAATTAAAATCTAAAAAAAATGATGTTACCAACTTTTGGGTTGCCTCTCAAGAGGCACTTGATTTAACATCACGGCACGACGATGTTGCCCCTATTTTGGCTAATCAGTGGTAGGGATTGGTACAGGACTATCCTTGAGTGTGAATTGTTCTACCAATTTCCTTTCTCCACTGGTTCCGAGTTAGTGATTGACTCTTTGGCCATTTACTTTGAAAGTTCGAGTCCTGTCCTCGGATTCTAATTCAATAGCACCATAGGAAGACACACTCACAACTTTGAACGGGTCCGACCATTTGGATTTGAGTTATCCCGGAAAGAACTTCAATCTTGAGTTGAGGAGTAAGACCAAGTCACGGGATTTGAATTCCCGCTTCAAAATCTTCTTGTCATGAACAAACTTTATTCTTTTTTATACATGGTTGCATTCTCGTAGGCATGGAAATGGAACTCTTCCATCTCGTTGAGTTGTGTCATCCTAAGATCAGCAACTTCGGTCCAGTTAAGATTTAACTTTTTCAATGCCCACATGGCTTTGTGTTCAAGTTCCACTAGCAAGAGACAAGCCTTACCAAAAACTAACCAGTAAGGTGAGGTGCCAATGGGTGTCTTAAATGTCATTCGATAGGCCCACAATGTATCGTCTAGCTTCTTTGACCAGTCGGTCCTGTTTGCATTAACAGTTTTTGCTAGAATATTTTTGATATCCCGGTTGGAGCCTTCAACTTGACCGCTTGACTGAGGATGATAAGGGATGGCCACCATGTGCTTAACTCCATATTTTTCTAGTAGCCCGACGAAAGCTTTATTGCAAAAGTGAGATCCACCTCACTAATGATGGCTCTTGGGGTTCCAAATGGAGTAAATTTGTTTTTCTTCAAGAAGGCGGTTACACTCTTTGCCTCATTGTTTGGCAAGGCAATTTCCTCGACCCATTTGGAGACATAATATACTGCCACCAAGATATATGTCATGCCGCGTGAGCTTATGAAGGGACCCATGAAATCTATCCCCCACACATCAAAGATCTCGACCTCCATTACAAAGTTCTTAGGCATCTCATGCCTTCTAGAGATTGACCCTTGTCTTTGACATTGGTCACATGCCTTGACCATTTGGTTTGTATCTTGGTAGATCGATGGCCAATAATAGCCACATCCCAGCACTTTTACCGCAGTACGATTTCCATTATGGTGACCTCTAACCGGGAAGTCATGACATGCTTTGAGAATTTTAATTATCTCATATTTCGGAACACAATGCCGAATGATGTTCTCGGCGCAAATCCGGAGCAAAAAAGGTTCCTTCCAATAGTATTTCCTACATTTCTTCAAGAACTTTTTCTTTTGATATGTTTCCAATCCGTCGGGGATAAGGTCACTAACCAAGAAGCTATTAATGTCGGTATACCAAGGAGTAGAGGTGCTAGATATTGCCAATAAGTGTTCGTCTAGGAAGGCATCATTAATTTCAATATCTTCTTTGGGTCTTCCTTCCTCTTCAAGCCTAGATAAGTGATCCACAACTTAATTCTCTGTTCCTTTCATATCTTTGACTTCAAAGTCAAATTCTTGTAATAAAAGAACCCACCTAATCAATCTTGATTTATCATCCTTCTTCACCATAAGGTAACAGAGAGCAGCATGATCGGTGTAGACTATCACTTTGGATCCCAACAAGTAGGCCCAGAATTTTTCAAAAGCATAGACAATACCAAGCAGTTCTTGCTCAGTTACCGTGTAAATCAGTTGTGCAACATTGAGTGTATTGCTTGCGTAGTAGACAGGATGAAGAATCTCGTTATGCCGTTGACCAAGCACCGCTCCAATAGCCACACTATTGGCGTCACACATTAGTTCAAATACAAGAGACCAATCGGGTGTGACAATAATAGGTGTCGTGGTGAGCCTTGCTTTTAATTCCTCAAAAGCTTTTAGGAACTTCTCATCGAACTCAAACCTAGCATATATTTCAAGGAGCTTGCACATGGGACTTGCAATTTTTGATAAATCCTTGATAAATCCCCAGTAAAACCCGGCATGCCCCAAAAAGCGCTGAATACCTTTTTACCGAAGTGGGAGGAGGAAGCTTGAAAATGATCTCGATCTTTTCCCGATCAACCTCTATGCCTTGCTTGGAGATTTTGTGGCCAAGAACAATACCCTCATCCACCATGAAGTGACATTTTCCCAATTGAGCACAAAGTTTGTTTTCTAGCATCTTTTGAGCACTTGCCTAAGGTTTTCAAGGCAGTGCTCAAAGTAATCACCAACTACAGAGAAGCCACCCATGAATACTTCTAAGAAATCCTCCACCATGTCTGAAAAAATTGACATCATGCATCGTTGAAACATAGTCGGGGCACTGCATAGACCAAATGGAATCCGGCTAAAAGCAAAGGTTGCATACGAACATGTGAATATCGCCTTCTCTTGGTCCTCTAAGGTGATGTTGATTTGGTTGTAGCCAGAATAACCATCCAAAACGCAATAAAACGACCTTCCCGCTAGCCGATCAAGCATTTGATCACTAAAAGGCATAGGGAAATGATCTTTGCAAGTAGTATTATTGAGCTTTCGGTAGTCCATGCAAACTCTCCACCCGGTCACCGTCCTTGTTGGGATGAGTTCATTTTTGTCACTATGTATCACGGTCATGCCTCCTTTCTTTGGCACACATTTCACCAGACTCACCCAAGGACTATCGGCAATGGGGTAGACAACAACCTCGACATCCAACCATTTTATGATTTCTTTCTTCACCACCTCTTGCTTGGAAGGATTTAACCTTCTTTGATGTTCCACACTAGGTTTGCTCTCTTGCTCCAATTGTATCTTATGCTCACAAATTCCAGCAGAAATCCTATAGATATCTGCTATAGTCCAACCAGTGGCATGTTTGTGCTCCCTCAAGGTATCCAATAAGTGTTCAACCTACACATCATTCAACAAAAACGAAACAATTACGGGTAGAGTTTCATTAAAGCCAAGAAATTTATACCTCAAGTATGATGGGAGTGGTTTTAGCTCAAGTTGTGGCGGCTCGATAATTGAAGGCTTGGCGGGAGGAGTGACTCTATTCTCTAAGTCAAGAGAAAGCTTCTTTGGTGTATAAGTGTAGGACCCAATCCCTTCCAACGCATTCACCGATTCCACGTATCCTTCCATGTCCTCACCATCAAAATTCAGAAAAATAGCTGTCAATGCCTCACCAAGGCATCCCTCTTCCATCTTTACCTCAACTGCATCTTCTACCTCATCAACAACATCAATGACTGAAATACTATCATATGCTTGTGGCAATTTTATACCCTTACTTGCTTCAAAGGTAACTTCTTTGTCAATAACTCGGAACTTGATCTCATTTCGTTCTGAGTCCATGAGTGCCCTCCTAGTAGCAAGGAATGGTCTCCCCATGATGATAGGGATCTCTTTATCAATGGCACAGTCGAGAATAACAAAGTCGACAGAGAGGAGAAACTTCCCCACTTTCACAAGCACATCATCAACTATTCCCACCGGTCGCTTTATTGAACGGTTGGCCATTTGCAACCTCATACTTGTAGGCCTAGGCATTCCTAATCCCTATTGATTTTAAATTGAAAGGGGCATTAAGTTGCTGCTAGCCCCATTATCACAAAGCGCTTGGGCAAAGTCATGCAATCCAATCATGCATGCAATGATGAAGGCTCCCAGGTCCTCTTTCTTTTGGACGGTGATTGTTGCAATGATGGAACTAACGCGGTGAGTCACATTCACCACTTTATTCTTGGTGGTTTTCTTTTTAGTGATCAAGTCCTTCAAGTATTTAGCAAAACCTAGCATCTCTTGAAATACTTCCATAAATGGAATGTTCACCGATAATTGCTTTAAGATATCATAGAATTTCTCGCATTTGCTATCATCAACCTTTCTAGTTAGTATTTGAGGGAAAGGAGGAGGAGGTCTAGGAATTGGTGCTAGAGTTTTTGGTACCTCTATTACCATTTCCTTAACCTCTTCCCGGTTCACTTCTTGGGTTCTCACTTTCTTCGGGAGTCTTTCAACTTCAACAAAATTTGGCACCTCAACTTGTGCCTCGACTTCTTGTTCAGAATCTTCTACTTCGACCACTTGTTAATTCTCTCCTTGAAGTAGTTTCCCACTTCGAGTTGTGATTGCCATACAATGAGAGGTTGGACCACTTACATTACCTTTTGGGTTTGCAATTGTATCACTTGGGAGTGTGCCCTTTTGATTCGGGTTTTGTTCTATTGAGAGAACGCTCATTTGCATCTCCAACTTTTAAATAGATGCGGTGTGGGAACCCACAAGTTTTGTCATATTCTTCATTGAAGTGTCGGATCTCTCTTGATTTTGCAATACTCTTTCAAGCATGTTTTCTAACTTAAACTCACTTGAAGAGCTTTTTTTCCAATGTAGAAAGTTAGAATATTGCCCCTTTGGTGGAACATAGGGGTTTGAACTCCGATTTGAAAAATTATTGTTTTTGTTACTCCAATTTCCTTGATTTGAACTACCTTGGTCGTTTCGCCACTGTTAGTTGCCTTGCCATTGCAGGTTAGACCTCCATTGGTGTTGTTTTCCTGAACCTTGGTAGGATTTTATTTGACATCCTCCTTGATAATTGTTGACATAATTTGCTTCTTCATATTCCTCATTCGACATGGGTTGCACATTTTCCACAACATTCATCTTTTTTGTTTGGCTTTCATTGAACATTTTCGTAAACACGTTGATGTTGGTGGCAAGCCCGATAATTATTTGATCTCTTTCTTGGTTCTCCTTAATCATTTTGGTCAAAGAGGGAGTACCATATGCAATTCCACCTGTGGTATCTTCCGAGTGTCAAGCTTGGTTATGTTCGGCCATCTTGTCAAGGATTTGTGTGACCCTTGCAAATGTTTTGTCCATAAAGGACCTGTTCGCTGCATTTTTGGCTATGGATTGATTCATAGGATCCAAGCCCATGTAAAACTTCTCCAATATAATATTATCCGGAAAGTCATGATTCGACGACCTCACCAAATATAGCTTGAATCTATCCCATGCCTTATGTAGATGCTCTCTGGGTAATTGCTTGAAGAAGAAAGTTTTATCCTGGAGCTCGGACTTCTTGCTTTGTGGAAACCATTTTTCTAGAAAAGCTCAGACAAGTTCGGGCCGAGTGTGGATGGAATTAGGAGGTAGATTTTAGATCCACTGCCTTGCCTCTCCAGTTAGAGATTACTTGAACACTCTCAACCTTAGAGCATCATCCGAGACATGATTCTACTTGTGCATTGCACACACACCCAAAAATTTCTGAGATGTTGTGTCGGATCATCGTCGGTGGAATTTCGGAAGAACCCCTCTGCTTTTAGCATTAGGATTAGATTGTGTTCCACTTTGAAGGTAGCAGCATCAACTCTTGGAGGGACAATGGCGTTTGTATCCTCAATAGACTCATCTATATTCGCAAACACATTCTTTTATTCCGTCTCACCCATGTTTACCTAATGACACCAAGCAAAACAAGCAAAGTGTGGTGGAATAGAATAAGATGTCAAGTAAAGCACACACTAGTTAGTAATTTCAAAACCGTATTCCCTAGCAACGGCGCCAAAATTTGATACGCTCAAATTATACATATATAAATGGTGTAAGGCGGTCAATGTCAAACATAATAACCCAACTAGGTTGGGGTCGAATCCCATAGAGAATATGTGTAAAAAGGTTAATTAAATAGTGCGAAACTTGACTTAAGCCGTAATTCTACTCTGTTAGTTTAAACAATATTTTGTAATTGTGAATTGTCTAGAAAAGCAATTTTGTTGATATGATTTGATTAATTTATTTAGAAACCAAGATTGTGTCTCCATCAATGGAATGTAATGCTATCGGTGTTAATATTATATATTTCTAATAGAAGATCCTTTGATAAGCAAATGATTCCTAAATAATTACCTAATATTTTCCAATAATTAGATAGTATTTCCTCTTTATGATTTTCCCAAATATAAAAGAGTTACAATTAAGAACAACCAATTTATGCCAAGTAGAATCCATTTATCCCTAAGATATTCTATTAAACAAAGTTTAAAGCCTTGAGTTCTTGCTATTCAATTCTACCAAATTCTAACCTACTTTTCCAAGTAACGATAGAGTGAATTGACACTAGTCAATGTTTGCAACCATCAACCATAAATGAAGTATGAGAAATGAATAGAAATCGATCAACCATTATATATATCATAAATGATAAATACCCATTAACATTAAACCCATGTAAGATTCACAACCTTAGTATTTAAAATTATCTACTCATACTAAAATACAAGAACAATGTAATAAATAAAGTCACGAAGCTTACAAATATAGACAAAATCTTGTATTCTCTCTCTAAAGCTTCCAGAATAATGGTGCATTCAATGATCTAAGTGTAGCCTCTTTCTGTCAGACCAGATCCTGCAAAAAAAACCCTAATTATTCTATTTATAATAGACTAAAAGTCGTGGTCAAAAACTGATAAAAATGACCCTGCAGATCAAGTCTACGAATGCAGAATGGGTCGCAGAAGGCTTTCGCGGTTCGCATATCTTCAGTTCCACCGCAGAGTTGATCACACAAACTTCTAGTTTTTCCATTGCATTTTGGATATGCGGTCCGCATATCACTTTTGCGGCCGCATAACACACCGCATAGTCATCTTCACTAGACTTCTTTAACAATTATGCGATCAATATGCGGTCCACACAAAAGTTATGCGAACGCATAATGGATCGCAGACTTGGCTCTCAGAAACTGGGTTTTTCTGCTTCATTCAACGTTGAGTCTGCGACCCGCACATCACTTTTTGCGGCCGCAGACCTGCTGCATTTCTGCCTTCCATAGGTTTTTGTCATCTTCTTTTATGATCTTGGTTCTTCAAGTCCGGTTTCCTATAAAGCACCAAAACTACATAAGAAATGACTTATAATGCTATAAAAGATGAGCTAAAGTCTATGTAATTAGTGTCAGAAGGGTTGCATTTGCACGGAACATCAGAAGCCATCATAATTCTCATTGGTTTTGCATCTCATATGGAAATCAAATTGTTCCAAATGGATATCAAAAGTGCATTTCTGAATAATTATTTAAAGGAAGAAGTCTTCGTCAAATAACCACCTGGGTTTGAGTATCACGAGCATCCTGAACATGTATTCAAACTTGACAAGGCATTATATGGACTGAAGCATGTCCCTCGTGCTTGGTATGAAAATGTATTGCACGAGGAAAAATTGACAACACCCTCTTTCTAAATAAACGGGGAAGGAACCTGCTCATTTTGCAAGTTTATGTTGACAATATCATTTTTGGTGCAACAAATGACTCCTTGTGTGAGGTTTTTGCAAAGCTTATGGGAAGGAGTTTGAAATAAGCATGATGGGGGGATTGAATTATTTCTTAGTGTTTCAAGTTAAGTAAACCCCTAAGGGAATGATGATAAGCCAACAGAAGTACATTAAAGAGCTCCTGAAGAGATTTGAGATGGAAAGTTCAAAAACCATTGACACTCCTATTGCCACTGCCACCCGTCTGGACTTGGATGAACCTGGTTCTCCTGTGAATGAAACCATGTACAGAGGCATCATTGGTTCACTCTTGTATCCCACAACTAGTAGACCTGATATTGTATTCAATGTGAGATTATGTGCTAGTTTTCAATCCAGTCCAAAGGAATCTCATCTTAAAATTGCCAAGAGGATTCTAAGGTATCTTAAAGGAACGCAGGACCTGGTTCTCTACTATCTTTCAGGGGACAATTTTGACTTAATTAGGGTATGCTGATATTGATTATGCTGGTTATCTGATGGATAGAAAAAGAACATCTGGCATGGCACATTTTCTGGGATTATGTTTGATTTCATGAGGTACAAAGAAACAAAACTATGTTGCTCTTTCAACTGCAGAAACTGAGTATGTGGAAGCTGCCTCTTACTGTGCGCAACTATTGTGGATCAAACAGTAACTGGAGGAAATTGGTGTATTTTATGATTGTGTGCCATTACTGTGTGATAATATCAGTCCTCTCAACATGGTAAAGAACCCAATTCAGCATAAGAGAACAAAGCAACAATGATGTGCGACATCATTTTCTCAGAGACAATGTTGAAAAAGGGTCTTATCTGCATGAAGTTCTGTAATACAGAAGACCAAGTAGCAGATATCTTCACCAAAGCACTAAACAGCGAGCACTTTGAAAAGAATCGATTGGCATTGGGGTTGATAAAATTGAACTGAGCACCAGGTCCCTCAATGATTGGCTATGAAAGAATGAACAAGTAAAAACAACTAAAAAGTGTTTTCTAGCTAGTTCTAACTCATCTTTATACCGTTACAGGTAGACACGCATGGCAACTACAGAGCAAACAAGTAGCTAATGACATTGCATCTTGGTAAAAGGATGAGGCTCACATTTACAAAACTAAGTCACGGAACCCGGTTCCCTTGACATAAGTTAGTAGTTTCCTTGTATTCTCATGCACATTTAAACGACTATAAAAGTGCCACGTCATTAAAATTTTCAGTCTCTCTCTCATCTCTTTAGAACTCAAATGTCACACTCATTACTAAACGACTTATCTACCCGGTGATTCGTACCCGTTTGTAGCCGGTCCCTCACTTCCCTTAAATAATCCCAAAAGTTGTCTCCTTCCTCACTATCCATATCAAAGCCAAAATTTCCCTTTTCTCTCTCCAAGAAAACACTTTTCATCTCGTGTACTCACTACAAATCTCCACTATGTCTCAAAATCCAAAAGTTTCAAACGTCTCTAGTGTAGTCCCCACTGTGTATTCGTCTCATGAAGCATATGAACGAGAGTAAGAGTCCCCTCTGTCACCCAGTCCAAACCCCATACCAGACCAACAACCACATACTACTTCCTCTCCAACCCAATCAAGTTCTGGTTCTCACCGCAATCGTAAGACTCAATACCCCAAACGATTCGTTGTTGTGACCTCTTCTTCTGCCTTGCCAAATAAAATGGCAGAAGTCAAAACAGTAGACAGAGACGAAGGTCAGGAAGTTTCTAGTCAAAAAGTTGGGAAAAGCTCTGAGACCCAACAATATGTGGTTCGTAGTGTCGAATTTTCAGCAGTGGCCGTTCCATGCTTTGATTTGAATATTGCCAACCCTACAGGTAATGTTCCTCTTGTATCTTCTGATTCTATTTTGGGGGTAAATGAGCAAGAAGCCATTGAGAACATGTTACTAATAGCTGTCGAGGGAGGATTGGTTGATGGTTACGAGGGTGATAATAAGACCATTGCGTCTCAGGGGGAAGGTGAAAGTCACAAAGTTAAATGTGGGAACTGGTGGTTGAAGGTGGGGAACCGGTGCCCCTTGAAAACTTGGCACTAGTCATTACTACTGGGGAAACAACAGAGGGACCTGATCCCTCTTCCCAAGAAGAGCATTATGCTCCTACTTGGGATGAAACCCCTTGCTCCTCAAAGGATCCCCAGGTAAGTGTTGATCATGCTCCTTCTCTTCACTTCGATGCTGAGCCGTTGAACTTTGTCATTCCTGAGATGAAATCTCTATCTCAAGAGGAAAATGAAAATAGTGAGGAACACTATGACGATGTGCCTGTAGCAAGTTTCATTGCTGCTATAAGTAGAAGGGCAGTTCCCAAAGCGCCCACTCTTAAAAGACCCACTACCAGGCTGCAAAAGAAGGAAGTCCTTGAAATTGTTCTAAAGAAAAACAAAGAAGAGAAGAAAAGGAGGAGGCTGGTGAAAGGGGGAAAGCTGGTGAATGAGGAAGAAGTGCCTCCAGCACTTGTTGTTGATGTTGATGATGAAGAGGTGAATGAGGAACCTGCTTCTTTAGTTAGTAAGTCCTCTAAGAAACATTTGATTCCAAAACCCAGGAGAGAGCCATCTGTGAAAGCTGTGGAAGTGGAAAATGTTGAGGTAGACAAGTCTGGTGAAAAGCTGTCTAAAAAGTCTAGTGAAAATTTGTCTGATAAGTCTGGTGAGAAATTGTTTGAGAAGTCTGCAAAGAAAGAGAAAAGTGTGAGAAAGTCTGTGAAAAGGAAGGTTGGTGACAACGAGGAACCTGGTTCCTCCAAGAAGGCCAAAGTAAGTGTGGCCAAGGATGAAAACAGAGCAAACCTGAGAAAACAGAGCGTATTGTGGGGCAGAAAATTTTCCTCTGACATTCTAGACATGACAGGGATGCGTCAACTGGCTGATATTTGTGAGTTTCAAAAGTGGACACACTTGTTCACCAGTGAGAGCCCCAAGGTGTATGAGGAAGAAATGCGTAGCTTCTACACAGACATGTTCACAGTGGAAGATGATAACATATGCTTGAAGGTGAACAGAGTAGACTTTGTGATGGACAAGGTTGTATTGGGGAACATTTTGGGAGTGCCTACTGAAGGAATCTCATCCATTGAGGGGACTTGTTCTCCCAATTTCAAAAGTTCCATTCTGAAGGATGATGCTGTGCAACAAGGGCAACGGGTGCACAAGTAGGCCCTCCTGCCAGTGTATCAACTGTTGTTCGAGATGATGAACAAGGTCTTGCTTCAACATGCAGAAATGCGTTCCATTACGTCAAAAGCAGACATATTCCTCATGGAAGCACTGGATGCCTACAACACTATCAATCTTCCAGGTCTCATGATCAAGTGTATGAAGAAAGTGGCAAACTTTAAGGATGGTAATCATGGGTTGCCCTACGGGTTCTTTCTCACTAAGGTGTTTAACTTCTTCAAAGTCCCTTTGGGAAAAACAAAAGTGGGAACTCGTAAAAGACCTTCTCAAAGACCACCTTGGAGGAATGTGAGTGTATTGATAAGAAAGGAGGGGTTGGAGGCAATTACACTATCTCGCAATTGATTGATGCTCAGAATGTTGCAAATGAAGAGATAAAGAGGTTGAAGGCGCGAAATGCCATTCTTGAAGGGCAGCTTAGTCAGTCCCAGGACGCACCTGGTTCCAGTAGTGAACAAGGCACAGAGATTTCCCGTATGACCAAGGAAAATATATATCTCAGGAAACAGGTCGAGGACCTGCAAATGCTTGAACGGTTATTCTCCTCCGAACCCTTTTCTCTTCATCCCTGCCTCCCCCTTCTAGTGCTCCTTAAACCAGTTCCCTTCCCAGTGTTCAGTGAAATGTTATCTATCTTACCCTAGTCCTTTTTTTTGTTTTGTTGTTTTGTGGCTGGTACTGTTAAGTTGTTTTGATTTCTGAATGGTTATATAACAATGGTCCTACTACTTGTGTTCTCCTTTCTTTAAAATTAATGAGCATCTCCTTTTTTCTATGCATGTTATACTCTTATGCTCTTTTTTTAGCAATGATTGGGTTCACACATATGGAATGAGTTAACCATACTGGACTTCTTTTTGCTTATTACTTGTGACTAATCTTTTTGTGATGCCAAAACAGAAAAATTAATTGAGAGAGGGAATAGGTTCAGGGGGATTACAAGAAATATTGTATGGCAATCTGGTCCTTAAGGGAAACTTCAATTATAAGTTTGTCATCATAAAAAAAAAAATTGATAAGTTATGTACCTTTTTATATTTTGTTAATCTAACAAACTTTATGATAAGTACCAAATCGGGAACCTGTTACACATCCTCAAGGTGACAAAGCAGAACAAATCTCAAGTCGGGCACAAGTTCGAACAGCTAGAGTCAAAGAAACGACAGAGGGAACATATGAACATCAATTCCCTTGCTGACTGTACCAGTCAACTCTTCATAGCTGTAAAGTCGCTGCAACTATTCCTCAGTACACATGAAATAATGCAAATAGTGCAATAGTCACTTTATTAGGAATGCCTTGTACCGAATATTTGCTTGCATCATCCAAGTTACATCACTTGGATATTATTAACATGAAGCAAAGGAAAAACATACACTTGCACGTCTGAAAAATCAATCAAGTTTCCTCTCAAGTATGTTTCCATGTTGCAAGTGACTTCCAGACTTCAAGAACAAAGAACAACTGAACGAAGGACCAGTTTCCAGCTCTATATTATCAATATGTCCTTAGTTATGTTGTACTTGTATTAGAATGAACTACTTATAATTCCTACTTAGCTTAGCTAGAAGCATTGTGTAGGAAACTATTTATAAAACCATAAACCTTGTGTTTGTGTCTTGGCTAGAGTTAGTCGAGTTGTGAGCTTTGTAATAGAGTTATTACAAAGAGGCTTGTAATAGAGTTATTACAAGAGAGCGAGGGATTAAGATTTTAATTCCTAGGTTACAATAGGTTGTAATCTAAAGTTTCTTGGTTAGTGAAGTTGAAATCCTACGAGTGTAGGTCATGGTTTTTAATCCCGTGAGCTGGGAATTTTTCACGTAAAACTTTGTTGTGTCATTTACTTGTCTCTTATTGTGTGTGTTCTGTGGGAACCGATAGAGAACCAGGTCCTCTATACAATTTGGTGGACCCTAATTTTCCATCAATGGATAAGTGCAAAAATAAATTTAAAGTCAATACCAAAGTGTGAAAAATACTATATAAACACCTAAGAACCAGTAGCACAAGTCATAAGTCACTAAATAGAATACAACATAATCTTAAGTACAAAAATACTGTATGGAATACGAAACAGTAAATAAGATTGAGAGGAACTCCATAATCTGTGAATACCAAGCACAACAACTCACTAGGAAGTCTCTAAATTACTCTCCCAAGCTCCCTCCTTAACACTTCTAGGTTTAATATCAGGATCTACATAAAATTATGTAGAACTGTAGTATGAGTACAATAGATAATGTGTACTCAGTAAGAATCAACTTTAACCATAACGAAGTAGTGACGAGGTTTTGACAAAAGAAATTTACTTTCCTTAAGCTATGCACTTCATAAGCATACATACTAGTGAGAAGTAACCAAAAAACTATGTACGAGATAAACACTGTTAAATGATCAAAAGCATAAATCAGACACTGAATCCGCATATAAAGATGATATGCATCAGTTAGGATTTGTATGAATGCTTCTACATGAGTCTACAATATATATGCATGATAAAACTCAAAGTTTACAATAACCGACACTTCTCATGCCCTGACACTCTCTATGTAAAACCGCGTATATGCCACCAAGGTAGAAACATAGGAGGACGATGCATGAGGGACAAATCCATTTCATGTTGTAGCTGAATAATCAATTATTCAATAAGCATCTCAATCCTCACAGATATTTCACGTAGCGTAACTATTTCAACTCGCACAGACAACTCACATGTCATAACCTCACTCTATATAAAAACATTATATGCAGGAATGTATGCATATATATAAGCGATATGAGTATCTATATGATGTATATTGATAAAAAAGATAAACATGCAAGGGTACGGATGTAATACAAATAAGGTATCAAAAGTCTAGACGTGATTCCTGTCATGAATAGAATGCTTAAGTAGTCATGCAAATAAATAAAGCACGCTATAGGCAGAACATGTATAAAAAAGGCATAAGAAAGAGTAAAATCAACCCCAAACATGAAATAACCTCGGTATATGTATATAAGCTTGTGACCTCTCATACTCGTTATCTCCACCCTCCCTCCCCAAAACAAAATACATAACATGTAGCACATAAGTCCATGTTTAAAAAAAATTACTCAAGACAAGGTTAGTCAGGATTCGTACTTTCTCTAAAGCAGACTTCAACTGTCAAAAACACCTTTTTATTTATTATCGGCCTCCAAATGCCCAAAATCTAACCAAAGAATACTCACAAATGTTAAACAAAGCGATAGAATTCAATTCCAAATGATAAAGTTCTAATGTTTAACCAAATCATAGAAGTCAACAAAAAATCACCCCCCCCCCCCCCGGGCCCACATGATCAAATTCTGAAATAAAAGTCAGATTCTATTGACCCATAATCTAATGATTTCAAATATTTGATTAGTTTCTAAATTAGAAAAATGTATAAATACCCCCTGAACTATAGCCGGATTCCCAACTACACACTCTACCTTTGCGGGGATTTTATTACCCTCACCCCTAAACTATTTTAAAATAGAATAAATCCATCCTTGAAATACTACAACCAAATTTCTGCTGGGAAGTGAACTACGCGTCCTAGACAAGTGTATATTTTAATTAAAAATTATTTTTATTTTCTTTCCCTTATTTTCTTCTTTCTCTTTTCTCTTTTTCATTTACTCTCATCACCACCAGACTAAACAACTAAGTTTCACCTCTTGTTCTAATTTTTGGCCCCTGATCTGTTCTTCTTAGGCCTTTAAATGGCTACTGTAGTGATGGCGTTTTGGATGGTTTCTATCACCGGTAATTGTGGAGGCATAAACATAGTGGCTCTTATAATTAAGAGGAGAGTAATAGTGAATTATGTGAGTATATGTGTGTCTGCTGGGTAAGAAAAGGCTTCTTCCGGTTTGAAATTTTAAAAACTTTATTTTTGCCGGCAGAAAAAAGATTTTTCGGTGATGGATATTTCCAGGTCAGAGTGGGTTTGATATATATATATATATATTTGTGAATGTGTGATTTATGTGTTTGAGAGAGAGAGAAAGAGAAAGAAGACTAACCAAAATAATTAAAGAAGAATGCCATAAAAGTCGCCAGCGATTGATGTATGTTATTGACGGGAATGACAAAGAGCAGGAGAAGAAGGAGAAGACAAAGGAAAAGGAAAAAGAAAAGGAAAAAAAGTAAGAAATTATATATCTCACTAAAAATGTAAAAAGCAAAAAAAAATCTGAAAAATTATTTTTTCTTGCTTCTCACTCTCCCAAAGAGAGTGAAGTACACACACTTTGCCACATAAGCTTTAAGGGTGCAAATAATTCTACTTTAACATAGTTTTGGGGAGGTAATAAAACTCACGCAAATGTAGAGTGTGTAGTTAAAAATCCGGCTATAGGTCACGGGGGCACTTATGCATTTTTCCTTTCTAAATTCGAGTCTAAATCGGTATTCAAAATCCCAAAATATACTTTCTTAACTTTCAAGTCAAAAACTTTCTTTTTCTCTTTAGATTCCTTGATTTAGAGGCAAAAATGATGATAGATATAAGTAATATTCATAGATCTAGGTTAGAATATTTTACCACAATACTGTAGATGAAATCTCTTTTAAAAATCTCAATTCGTGTTTAGTAGCTCTCAACATGATAAAATAGAGTCCATGTACCAAATGAGATTATATAAGAAGCTGAAATTTGTGCAACTGAAGCAGCTTATATGGGTCCTCGTGTCGCAAGCCCACTATCCCCAGAGCTCGTTTCCTCCCCTTGCGTCGGGAGCCTTTGTGACCTGGTGCTGATTTTGTTGGTTTTTCTCTTCCAAATCACTTGCGAACACTCCGAAACTTACCCGACCCCTTGGGTCCTCTAAGTCATCCCGACTAGTTCATATACCTTATACAAACTTGTTTATGGGCTTAAAACGCATATGAAAATACCACAGTTACGAATCAAGGTCTAAACTGAACTATAAACTCTCTTATGTTCTTCAAGTTTCAACTTTCACAAAATATGTTTGTCACATCCGAGCCTCTTGGGTGCAAAATCGAACATACGTACAAGTCAAACAATACACAAACTTATCAAAACTGTCAAATTACAAATCCAAGCTCGTTTACCTAAAATGTTAACTTTGGTCAACTCTTCTCAACTTAAGGCTTCAAATTAAGAACTTAGTATTTCAAATCATTCTCGAACTCCTCGAAGCCCAAATCATCCACACTCGCAAGTCATAAAACACCAAATGAATTATGAAAAGTGTCAAATAGGAAAATAGGATTCTTAAACTCAATACGACCAGTTGAGTCGTCACATATAAATAGCACCAAAAGTAGTCATTTGTTAAGGGGAGTCAACTGACACCCTACGGAAAATTACAGTATGTAACATGTCAAATTTTTTATTTTATGTATATATCCTATATTCTGAATCTCCTTAGCTTCTTCATATGTTTACTTCTTTATATTTTAATTTCCCTTAGCGAAAATCCTAGCTCCGCTATTGTATTGCGCCCAACCCTCCCTCAGCGAAACAAAGAAAGAAGGAGAGATATCCACCTCTATATTGGTACGGAGATAAGAGGACATGGGTGGATGCATGTAGAATTAAGGGGTGTCACGCGACACCGCTTCGTCGGAAAATTTTACGAGATATATATAATAATACTGTACAAAAATAATAACATAAAAAAATGACACCACTAGGCATATATTATCATTTGGCACGCTGGTTAATTCTTGATATCTTTCCTAAAAGATCATAGGTTCAAACCACAAGATTATATTTTTTAAAAATATTTGAGAGAGCTTCTATTGTTAAAAATTATGGTGAGGTAAAATTGAAACCACGACCTCTTATAATTTAAGACTCTATAAAATTAATAGACTAATGTTATTTCTTGTTGAGTAATCTAATAATTAATATTATTTATTTTTCACTCTTCTATAAATATTGATATCGCTTGCGAAAAATCCTAAGTACGCCTCTCATGACATATAGTACTTCGATTTTCATACTTCTAGCTAGGCAACTACATTATATCTTTCTCCGGAGGCGTTCAAGATTTGAGTAATTAGTAAGTACTGGTGTAAATTTAAAAAGTACGCGCTCACATGCACGGTCGATAATGTGCGTCTACTTTTCAGTTGCAGATTATTGACTCTACTTATAACATGTTTTTGGCTAAGTTCTCAACTTATTTTGAAAAATATTTTTTTTATCAAATTATTTTTAACAAAAAGTTTTTTTAAAACAGTTTGTATTTGACTAATTAATTTAAAATATACTTTTTGGTGGCAATTAGTGTTTGGGTAACTTTTAAAAAATACTTCTAAATGTATTTTTTTCAAAAGTGCTTTTCCAAAAGAGTAATTTTGGGGAGAAACTATTTTTTCGGTTTCTCAAAAACTGGTTCTGCTTTTACTCAAAATTAATTTTTTTTCCTCTAAAAACTTGGCCAAACACCTTAACTTTGGGAGGAAAAATCTCTTTTGACAAAAAGAAAATCACTTTTAGCCGGAAAGAAGTTTAGCAAAAAACATTTTAACTAAAAAGAAGCTTTGCAAACAGACTATTAAACGTTCTTACTTGTGACAAATAACATTATTACCGTAGGCACAAGATTTTCTTCCATGCTCACAAATCGTATTGAATCCCATCATCTTTGTAGAGGTTTAATAATTTCATTTGTACATGTATGTGTATCCATAATCGACAATGATCATAGTGAAGGGTAAGGAGGCCGTTTTGCAAGCATATTATGCTTACTTTTTCTGTTTTATTATGGAGCGACAGATGTCTTTATAAGCAAAGCCATGTGGAATTTTTAAAATTATACTGAAGTATGTGCCTTATAGTAATGTAAAAGCAAAGCCATAATCAATAAGTGAAGTATGCCCTTCAAAGTGATTAAAATTTCCAATCACACATGCATAGTTCTGCTTTAGAACTTACTGCAGGGAATGTTCAATTTAAATAGATTTATGAGCTTTTGAACCCTTAACCAATAAATTTTCTGATGTAAAATGGGAGTCTACCAAACAGTATAGAAAATCTGATTTTCTATCAGTTCCCACAAAACACACATACACAACGGTAAATAAATAACACAACAATATTTTACGTGAAAAACTCCCAACTCACGGGATTAAAAACCACGACCAACACTTGTAGGATTTTAACTTCACTAATCGAGCTAGGATTTTAACTTCACTAATCGAGCAACTTTAGATTACAATCTATTGTAATTTAGAAATTTAAACTTTTAATCCCTCACCTACTTGCAATAACTATATTGCAAGCCTCTTTATAATAACTCTATTACAAAGCTCACCACTTTGACTAACTCTAGTCAAACACAAACACAAGGTTTATGGGTTACAAGGTATCCTACGACACGAGATGCTTCTAACTAAGTAGAGTAGGAGTTACAAGTGAATAAAATTAACAAAGACACAACAATACTAAGGACACACGATGTCCTCAATGTTGGGATATGGTCCTTCGTTCTGTTGCTAGGTTGTTCTTCAATGCCTTGGAGTAAAGGAAGGCGAATGCACACTTGAGAATAAATTATGTTTTAGGATTTGCAAGTATGTGTAACACCTTGCCTCCTGTTGGTAATATATAAGTGAGGTCACTAGGATGATGCAAGCAAGTGTCCGGTACACAACATGCTTCAATAGTGATTATTGCACTGTTGCGTCTGCAGTGCAACAACTTTAACAGTTGTAAAGAGTTGACTTGTACTGTGACCGGAGGAACTGATAGCCATATGTTCCCTCTACCGTTCCCTTAACTGATTTTATTGGTACTTGTGCTAGACATGTGACTTGTTGTTCTGAGCACGAAGAGGCTTTGTATCATGTTCCCTATCTGGTTCTCATATGAAGTTTGTTAAATCATCAAAACACAAAGGCACATAACTTATCAATTTTCCCTTTTATGAAGATGGAAATTTAGAATTGAAATTCCCCCTAAGAACAAGATCTCCACATTTACCCCCTGCAGATTAGCCATATTTTCCCTGAGAATCTATTTCTCCCCTTCAATTTTTCTTCTCCCTTTTGGCATCATAAAAAGAATCTTTCAAGTAAAAGAAAAAAGAAGTCCAGTAAAGTTAACTCATGTCACTTGTGTGCACACAACATAGCTAAAAACAGAACACAAAAGTATAACATGAATAGAGAAAGGATTGAGATGCTCATTAATTTTAAAGAGACGAAAACACAAGCAGTAGTATCATTCTTACAAAACACCCACAAAACAAACACACTAAAGTACCATAGTCATAGGGACAAGATATCAAAACAGGACACTAGGACTAAAACAATGACTAATAAACTGGACACTGACAAGGGGACAATTTAGGGGGCACTGGAAAAGGGAGGGGAGGATGAAGGGGCAAGGGCTTTGAGGAAAACATCCACTCGAGCATTTGCAGACCGCTGCTCATTGATCAACTTCTCTTTCAGGTTCTCAACCTGTTTCCTCAGCTTTGCATTCTCAACAGTCAAGCGGGCAACCTCTACACCCTGAGCACTGCTAGAACCAGGTTCCTCTCTGGCTTGACTGAGCTTCCCCTCAAGAATGGCATTCCTAGCCTTCATCCTCCTATCTCCTCATTAGCAACACTCTCAGTATCAATAAGCTGAGAAATTGTAGAACTGCTACCAACTCCCCTTTTCTTATCAATACACTTGCATTTCTCCAAGGTAGTCATTGAGAACATTTGCTTACGAGTTCCCACAGCTGCTCTCCCCAAGGGGACTTTGAAATGTTCAAAACATTTGGTGATCAAGAACCCATATGGAAATCCATGGTTCCCATCCTTGAAGTATGTCACCTTCTTCATGTGTTCAATCAGGATTTCAGGCAGGTTGATAGTAGTGTATCCTTCCAATGCCTCCAGGAGAACCAAGTCTGCTATTGATATAATAGAACGTCTTTTAGCTCGAGGGAGCAGGACTTTGTTTGCCATCTCAAACATGCGCTGGTATTCTGGAAGCAGTGCCTTCTTGTGCACTCGTTCCACTTGCTAAACAACCTGAGGCTTTTGAATAAGCTTCCTAAAATTTTGGGAACAGGTCCCCTCAACTGTCGAGAGCCCCTCAGTAGGTACATCCGTAATACTCCCCATTACAACTTCATCCATCACAAAATCCACCTCATTGACCTTCTGGTAGATGTTATCATCCTCCACAATGAACAAATCAATGTAGAAACTACGAGCGTCTTCTTCATAGACTTTCAGACTCCGAACAGTAAAGAGATGAGTCCATTTCTGAAATTCACAAATTTCAACTAACTGCCTCATGCCTGACTTGTCGAAAATGTGAGTATCAAACACTCTGCCCCACATCATTTTTTGCTTCTTCAACTTTTCTTTCCTTTCAACCTCAGACACTTCCACTCTGGCTCTTTTTGAGAAACGAGGTCCCTCACTGTCACTTGTCTTTCTCTTGTGAGATTTATTCTTCTCAACACATTTCTCCTTCCTATCAGGCTTCTTCTTCTCACCAGATTCCTTCTTCTCAACACTCTTCTCTCCACCAATTTCAATACCCTTCCCAGATGACAGTTTCTTGGATTTCACAAGCACAAACTTCTTAGAGGATTTACGAATTAGGGAAGTAGGTTCCTCATTCACCTTTTCATCCTCAGCTTCCACAACATTGGCCGGAGGCAGATCCTCCTCATTCACTAATTTACCCACCTTTACCAATATCCTTCTCTTCTTTTTCTCCTTGTTCTTCTTCAGAGCATTTTCAAGGGCATATTTCTTCTGCTTCCTAGTAGTGGGTCTTTTAAGAACATGCTCTTTAGAAGATGTCCCACCACTTCTAGTAGTGATAAACTGGGCCACAGACGCATTGCCATAATCCCCCTCACTTCTATCATCTTCTTCTTCAGGCATAAACTTCATCTCAGGAATCACAAAATCTAAAGGGACTGCATCAAGGTGAGGGGAAAGAGGAGGGTCAATACTGGCCAGAGGCTTTCTAGTGGAGCATGGAGTTTCATCCCAAGTAGGAGCAGAGTGTTCCTTTTGGGCAGAGGGAGCAGGTCCCTCTGTTGGCTCCCCTATAGTATTGACCTGTACCAAGTCACTTTGAGGCATCAGGTCCCCATTTCCATCCCCGTTCTCTCTTTCTTCCCCCCTGAGCCCCAACAGTCACATAACTAGACACATACTACCCAACCAGACTCCCTTCAGCAACAATAAGTAACATATTTTCTATAGCTTCTTTCTCACCCAAATCTTCCAATAATGCATAATCAGTAGGATCTAGAGAAGCATTACCTGATGGTAATAGGACATTTAGATCAAACTTTTGAATAGAAGGGGTGTTACCAAGACCAGATGCACAAAATTCTTCACCAAGACTAGTGACAACCACTTGGTTCACAGTTTCTTCCTCAACCCGCTGACTCGAGACCTATATAACTTCTTCTCCATCCACTAGTCCTTCTACCTCTATTTTTCATGTTGTATCAAAGGGAGAGGTTGAAGTGACAAACTTCTTAGGAGTTTGGTTTTTTCGGCTCCGATGGGAACCAGAATTTGATGGAGTATGGGAAGACATAGTGGGTGGTAGTTGGTTGGAGATGGGGGTTTCAATAGGTAAAGATTGAGGCTCTGATTCTGATGGTTGTGCTTTGTGAGATGAAGACACGGTAGGTATCTCAACAATGGCTTTAGGAGACTTTGATTTCTGAGAAGACATGGTGAATATTTGAGAGTGAAGACACAAAAGACAGGGTTTTCTGAGAGATAAAGAGAGTTTGATGACTTTGATGTAGACAGTTATGAGTGAGACATGTCTTTTGGGGTTATTTATAGGGAATGAGGGATCGGTTACAGATGGACGCAATGGACTGGGTAGTCAGGTCGGTTTGTAACGGGTGTGACGTTTCGGTTTAAAGGACATGGGAAAAGGGAGGAGACATTTAATGACGTGGCACACTAGCAGTTCAAAATGTGTATGAGTGTAAGAGGAACTACTAATATGAGTCACGGAACCAGATTCCCAGTCTAATTTTGCAAATTTGTGCATCATCCTTCTAACAAATTGCAATGTCATTAGATGCTTGTTTATCCTGTAATTGTCATGCGTGTTTAACTGTAATGGTATAGAATCGAGTTAGAAGTTGCCAAAAAATACTTTTTAGCAATTCACTTTACCATCCTATCATAGCCAGTCATTGAGGGACCAGGTTCCCAGTTCAACTTGATCAATCCAAGCTTCAGCCGGTTCTTTTCAAAATGCTCTGCTCAATGCTTTGGTGAAGACCCTTTTCAATATTTTCCCTGAGAAAATGATGTCGTGCATCAATGTGCTTTGTCCTCTTATGCTGAACTGGGTTCTTTGCTATATTGATGGCACTTGTGTTTTCACACAGTCGAAAAACACACCAAAATCCTATAATTGTTGCTTGATCCACGGTAGTTGAGCACAACATGAGGTAACTGCTACATATTTATCTTTTGCAGTGGAGAGAGCTACATAATATTGTTTCTTTGTACAACATGAAATTAAGCATGATCCCAAAAAAGTTCCATACCAGATGTGCTCTTCCGATCCACCAAATAGCCAGCATAATCAATATCAACATACCTAATTAAGTCAAAATTATCTCCAGAGGGATCATAGAGGACCATGTCCTGTGTTCCTTTGAGATATCTCAGGATTCTTTTAGCAGCTTTCAAATGAGATTCTTTAGAACTTGATTGGAATCTAGCCATAACCCTACACTGAACGCGATGTCAGGTCTGTTGGCTGTTAGGTACAAGAATGAACCAATGATAGCCCGATATATTGTTTTATTTACAGGGGAACCAGGTTCGCCCATGTCTAGATGGGTGGCAGTAGAAATATGAGTATTAATGGTCTTTGAACTTTCCATCTCAAACCTCTTCAGAAGCTCCTTAATGTATTTTTGCTGACTAATCACCGTCCCTTTTGAGGTTTGCTTAACTTGCAGTCCTAGGAAGAAGTTCAGTTCCCCAATCATACTCATCTCAAACTCGCTTCCCATAAGCTTGGCAAACTCCTCACTCAAGGAATCATTTGTTGTACCAATGATGATGTCGTAAACATAGACCTGCACAATTAGTAGGTTCCTCCCTCTTTTCTTCAGCAAAAGAAAGTGTTGTCAAGTTTTCCTCTAATGAAGCCATTTTCCAGAAGGAACCTGGACAACCTTTCATACCATGCACGAGGAGCCTTCTTTAATCCATATAGGTCTTGTCAAGCTTGAATACATTTTTAGGATGCTCATGGCTTTCAAATCTAGGTGGTTGTTTGACAAAGACTTCTTCCTTCAAATATCCATTCAGAAAAGCACTCTTAACATCATTTGGAACAATATGAATTCCATATGAGATGCAAAAGCAATGAGAATTCAGATGGCTTTCATTCTTGCAACTGGAGCAAAAGTTTCATCACAATCAATCTCTTTCTCTTGATTATAGCCTTGAACCACCAGCCTGGCCTTATTTCTCTTTGTATTTCCAAACGCATCAAGCTTATTTCTGAATACCCGCCTGGTTCCAATTACTGTTCTATCTGAAGGTCGGGGAACCATGTGCCACACACTGTTCCTCTCAAATTGATGAAGTTCTTCTTGCATAACAACAATCTAGTCAGCATCTCTAAATGCCTTCTTGATATTTTTGGGCTCAATTTGAGATAGAAAGACTGATAAAGAAACATGTTTCTTGTCTTTGATCTAGTCTGAATTCCTGAATCCAGAAGAGTGATTACATTCTGGAGAGGATGTGAGCTTTTGTGTATCCAGTTAGAAACCTGAGTCTCAGGGTGAGAAGAACCAGGTTCCGCCGTGTGAGATCCATCATTGGCATCCATGGAAGTGTGAGTGTCACTTCTCTGCTCAGCATCAAGGGTGCCTTGCACAACAACAACAATTATATTTTCTTCTTCAGTTGTCGTAACGGAGGGACCAGGTTCCTCCAAGTCAGCTGGAGGTTGTGTTGCATCATCTTCACTAGACTTCTTGACCTGGCTCATCAGATCTTCCTTCCTGTTTTCCATATCAATGACTTATCCAGGAACCTTTTAATGCTCTCCATCTTGATCATTCTTATCATTTAAATATGTCCCACTTGAGTGGTGTGATTCATCAAAGATTACTTGTACGCTTTCTTCTATACATTGAGTTCTTTTGTTGTGGACCTTGTATTATTTGCTTTGTGAAGAATATCCAAGAAAAATCCCTTCATCACTCTTGGCATCAAATTTTCCCAACGCTTCCTTACCATTATTGAGAACGAAACATTTGCAGCCAAATGTTCTCAAGTAAGTCAGCTTTGGTTTTCTCCAGTTTAGCAATTCATATGGGGTCTTGTTTATGAGGTACCTGATCATGAACCTATTTATCAGATAGCAGGTAATGTTCACTGCCTCAACCCAAAAGTTCTTTGGTATGCCACTGCCAATTAGCATCGTCCTTGGCATATCTTCAAGAGTCCTATTTTTCCTCTCCACAATACCATTTTGCTTGGGTGTTCTGGGAGCTGAAATATTATGACATATACCATTTTCAGCAAAGAATTCATCAAATTTTGCATTGTCAAACTCGGTACCATGATCAAATCTTATGCTTACAATATTATGGCTCATCTTCACTTGAATCTGCTTCACAAAGGCAGCAACGAATGGAAAGGTTTTATCCTTGGTTCTGAGGAACAAAGTCCATGTGAATCTGGAATAGTCATCTGTCACGACCCAAACTAACCTCTGTCATGATGGCGCCTATCGTGGAACTAGGCAAGCCGACTCATTTTCAAAACAACCCGATATTTTCATTTCAAAGAAAATTTCAGGGTTATTTGACATAAAACCTCCATTTAAAAGAGTTCAAATCAAAGAAAAACAGAAGTGCAGAAAAGAAAAGCCCGACATCGGGGTGTCACTAGTCATGAGCATACACTACAATCTGTCTAACAATATCAAGGCTAACTCAGCCCAAAAAATAGTTAAATACAACTAGAAGAAGATAAGAGGGAGAAGAGGAGGGGCTGCGATCGCCAAACATCTACCTTGCTATCTCCAAGAAAATTTGCAACCAGAACACTCAGTAACCACTACCGTGTCCAGCTATACCTGAATCTGCACACAAGGTGCAGGGAGTAATGTGAGTATGCCAATTCAGTAAGTAACAACAATAAATAAATACTGAGCAGTAGTGACGAACAATAAATCATATAACGTTCATATCAGGAAATCTCGGTAAAAATACCACATGCTTTTAAAATCAGGATTTGAATCAAACATCTCGTTTAAACCCAGTTCCAATAAAACTCATTTAACGATATTTTTCCAAGAGTTTTTCAAACGAAGGCTCAATGCAAAAGTGAGCAAAAATAATGAAATCATAAACAGTCCCTCGGGCAAACCATCACTAATATACAGACCCTCGGGCAAACCTCACAGTCACTCATGCCACTCGGGCATACCTCACAATAAATCTTGCCACTCGGGCATACCTCACAATCAATCTTGCCTCCCAGTCACTCAGCACTCGGCACTCGCAATCAATCTCCGATTTACACCTCAAAATCATGTAATCTAGTCGGATTATTCGATGATAATTCAATATTATAGAGTAGAAATGATCACAAGGGACTTACCTCAAGTTTTCCTTGAAAATATATCAAAACTCGCCTCTCCTCAAGCTCCAATTTGTCAAAAATGGCAAATGGGACGAAGTCCCTGTTTTTATAATTCTTCCCAGACAACCTCGGTTCTGCCTCGATCTTGGCCTTCGATAGAGGCCCTCGATCCTGTTCCTCAATCTTGGCCCTCGATCCTGTTCCTCGATCCTAGGTCTTCGATTATGTATTTGACCCGGCCTTCGTCTCTGGGCTCGATCATGGCTTCGATTGTGGCCCTCGACCCTGGGATCGATCATGGCTTCGATCGTGGCCCTCGACCCTGGGCTCGATCATGGCTTCGATTGTGGCCCTCGACTCTGAGCTCGATTCTGAGAGATTTCTGGGCTCGAATCTGGCAGAAGAAATTTCCAACATAAGGAAATTGCAGCAGTTATTGTAGTTCAATTTTTGATCCGTTAACCATCCGAAACTCACCCGAGGCCATCGGGACCTCAACCAAATATACCAAAAAGTCCTAAAACATCATACGGACTTAGACGATTCCTCAAATCACCTCAAACAACACTAAAACCATGAATTACACCCCAATTTAAGCCTAATGAACTTTGAAATTTTTAATTTCTACAAACAACTCCGGAACCTATCAAATCACGTCCGATTGACCTCAAATTTTGCACACAAGTCCTAAATGACATAACAGAGGTATTCCAATTTTCAGAATTGGATTCCGACCCCGATATCAAAAAGTCAACCCCCCGGTCAAAGTTCTCAAAAATAAAACTTTCGGCATTTCAAGCCTAATTCCTCTACAGACTTCCAAATAATATTCCGGACACGCTCCTAAG
>AWOL01S0007884.1:296723-307064 GCA_000715115.1 Nicotiana otophora
ACACTAGGCCGAATAAACCCCTTATCAAGGACTTCCTGAAGCTGTTCTTTCAATTCCTTCAACTCCACCGGTGCCATACGATACGGTGGAATAGAAATGGGCTGAGTGCCCGACACCAAATCAATACCAAAGTCAATATCTCTGTCAGGCGGCATGCCCGGCAGGTCTGCAGGAAACACATCCAAAAATCACGTACCACCAGAACATAATCAATGACAGGAGTCTCTCCACTAACATCCCTTACAAAATCCAAATAAGATAGGCAACCCTTCTCAACCATGCGTTGAGCCTTCAAATATGAAAGCACACTACTTGGTACATAATCTACAAAACCACTCCACTCAACCCTCGGAATTCCCGGCATAGCCAATGTCAATGTCTTAGTGTGACAATCTAGAACAACATGACATGGAGATAACCAATCCATACCCAATATCACATCAAAGTCAACCTTACTGAGCAACAATAGATCCACTCGGGTCTCTAAACCCCCAATAGTCACCACACATGACCGATATACGCGGTCCACAATAATAGTATCGCCCACAAAAGTAGATACATGTACAGATGAAACTAAGGACTCACGGGGCATATCCAGAAAATGGGTGAAATACAAGGAAACATATGAATACGTGGAACCAGGGTCAAATAATACTGAGGAATCTGTGTGGCAAACTGAGACAATACCTATAATCACAGCATCTGAAGAAATAGCATCTGGTCTGGCAGGGAGAGCATAGAAACGGGCCTGACCACCCCCTGATCTGCCTCCCCCTCTAGGGCGACCCCTAGCTGACTGACCTCCACCCCGAGCTGACTGGGCGGTGGTAAGGTAGTTGGTGCTGTGGTCGGAGGCTGACTCCTTTACTGAGATAGACCTCCATGACGAAGAGGACACTGCCTTCACATATGCCCAAGCTCCCCATACTCAAAATAACTCCCTGGTGCTGGCGGCGGAAACTGAAGGGAACCTCTAGCACCGGGATGACTGGTAAAAGAACCTGGCATGGAAGAGCCCTGAACAGGTGGAGCACGGGACGAACTCTGAACTGGAAGGGCACTAAATGATGAGTGGCCCTGATGAGAACTGTGAGAATCATGGCCAGATGATGCACCCCGATGAAATGGCCGAGCTGACTGAGCCTGTCTGAAATGACGACCTCTACCGTGCTGGAACTGACCCCCAAAAGGAGCACCGCTGAATCCACCCTAACCACGAGGCCTCTTGGCCTCCCGCTCAACCCTCTCCTGATCGTGAACCATCTCAATCTACCAAGAAATATCGACAACCTCATCAAAGGTAGCACCCGAAACCCGCTCCCTGATCATGAGCAACTGTAGATGATAAGTGAGGCCATCAATAAACCTCATGATCCTCTCTCTGTCTGTGGGAACCAACCAGATAGCATGACGGGCCAACTCGGAGAACCGCATCTCATACTGCATCATAGATATATCACCCTGGCAGAGCCACTCAAACTGTCTACGCAGCTCCTCTCCGCGAGATCGAGGCACGAACTTCTCCAAAAAGGAGAACTGCTGCCAAGTAAGGGGTGTTGCACCAACAGGCCTACGCCTCTCGTAAGTCTCCTACCATCTGAGTGCTACCCCAAAAAACTGAAAGGTAGTAAATGAGACCCCACAAGTCTCCAAAATACCAGCAGTACAGAGTATGCTCTAACATCTGTCCAAAAAGTCCTGAGCATCCTCTCTCTCTGTGCCACCGAAAGGTGGTGGCTGAAATCTCCCAAACCTCTCCAACCTGCGCTGATCATCCTCAGGCATAGCAGGAACCACATAATCCTGAACAACAGCAACCGGCTGGGCTGGTGGTAGCTCTGGTGTCTGAAGTCCCTGAATAACCTGCTCGAGTGTGCGAGCGACGGGAGTCTGAGTGCCTCCCCTGGCCTGAGAAGTGGTTGCGGCCGTCGAAATAGAGACCGCCCGAGCAAGGCTAGTACATGCTGTCAAAATCTGATCTAAGGCCTCCTGAAGGCTTGGAATCACAATAGGCATATGTGGTGACTGAGCTGGTGCATCAACAACTGGAACTTGGTCCTGATCTGGGACAATCGGTGGATCTGTAGATACTGCCCCAACTGTTGTACGGGTTGCACCTCTACCCCTACCACGGCCTCTACCGTGGGATTGGCCTCTCGCGGCCCTGGCTGGTGGTACTGGTAGTTGGCCCTCCTGACCGATAGCACGAGTCCTCACCATCTGTGATAGAAGGAAACAACAGATGTTTAGTTACTAGAATCAACAAATTCGCACGACAAGAATTCAAGAATGTGGAGTTTTCTAAAGGTTCTACAACCTCCTGAAGATAAGTACAAACGTCTCTGTACCGATCCGTAAGACTCTACTAAACCTGCTCATGACTCGTGAGACCTATGTAACCTAGGCTCTGATACCAATCTGTCACCACCCAAACTAACCTCTATCGTGATGGCGCCTAGCGTGGAACTAGGCAAGCCGATTTATTTTCAGAACAAACCGATATTTTCATTTTAAAAAAAATTTCAGGGTTATTTGACATAAAACCTCCATTTAAAAGAGTTCAAATCAAAGAAAAACAGAAGTGCGGAAAAGAAAAGCCCGACATCGGGGTGTCACTAGTCATGAGCATATACTACAATCTGTCTAACAATATTCAAGGCTAACTCATCCCGAAAAATAGCTAAATATAACTAGAGGAAGATAAGAGGGAGAAGAGCAGGGACTGCGATTGCCAAACATCTACCTTGCTATCTCCAAGAAAATATGCAACCAGAACACTCAGTAACCGCTACCGTGTCCAGCTATAATTGAATCTGCACACAAGGTGCAAGGAGTAACGTGAGTATGCCAACTCAGTAAGTAACAACAATAAATAAAGACTGAGTAGTAGTGACGAGCAATAAAGTATATAACGATCATATCAGGAAATCTCAGTAAAAATACCACATGCTTTTAAAATCAGGATTTGAATCAAACATCTCGTTTAAACCCAGTTCCAGTAAAAATTATGTAAAGATATTTTTCCAAGAGTTTTTCTAACGAAGGCTCAATGCAAAAGTGAGCAAAAATGATGAAATCATAAACAGCCCCTCGGGCAAACCATCACTTATATACAGACCTTCGGGCAAACCTCACAGTCACTCGTGCCACTCGGGCATACCTCACAATCACTCTTGCCACTCGGGCATACCTCAATCGCTCATGCCTCCCAGTCACTCAGCACTCGGTGCTCGCACTCAGTTGGTACCTGTGCTCACTGAGGGTGTGTACAGACTCCGGAGGGGCTCCTTCAGCCCAAGCGCTATAATCTGCATGGATAACTCGCGTGCCATAATAATAAAGTATGCTGCAGGCGGGCAGCCCCGATCCACACTCATCCTCACAAATCAGGCCCTCGGCCTCACTCAGTCATAAATATGCTACATGTGGGTAGCCCCGATCGACACTCATCCTTACAAATCAGGCCCTCGGCCTCACTGAGTTATAAATCTCTCAAGCCACTCGGACATTTCAGTAAAATAGGGTATTCGGCCCAAAATATTTATATGCATCAAAATAGAGTCATAAAATAGAGTTATGCGGTAAACAAGTATAAACATGACTGAGTATAGATTTTTAATCGAAAACAATGAGAGGATGGTAAGAAACATCCCCTAAGGGTCCAAACAGCATTGGCGCAAGGCCCAAACATGGCATTCAACCCAATTTACAGAAATTCTTTCTAAACATATAAGTATCAAATGGTTTCAACAAAGTATGCAACTTTACAGTTGCTACGGGGCGGACCAAGTCACAATTCCCCAACAGTGCACGCCCATACGCCCGTCACCTAGCATGAGCGTCACTAAAAATAGTAGAATGATACAAAATTCGGGGTTTCATTCCCTCAGGACTAGATTTACAATCGTTACTTACCTCAAACCGGTCAAATATCTATCCCGCAATGATCTTGCCTCTGGAATCGGCCTCCAAATGCTCCGAATCTATTCACAATCAGTACAATACCATCAATACGCGCTAATGGAATGAATTCCACAAGAAAAACTACAAAATTAGACCAAAACCCGAAATTGGCTCAAAATTCGTATGTGGGGCCCACGTCTCGGAACCCGACAAAAGTTACAAAATTCGAAAGCTCATTCAACCACGAGTCTACTCATACCAATTTTGCCAAAATACGACCTCAACTCGACCCTCAAATCTACAAATCTTATTTTCAAATTTCTAAGTTCCAATCTCCGATTTACACCTCAAAATCCTGTAATCTAGTTGGATTATTCGATGATAATTCAATATTATGGAGTAGAAATGATCACAAGGGACTTACCTCAAGTTTTCCTTGAAAATATATCAAAAATCGCCTCTCCTCAAGCTCCAATTTGTCAAAAATGGCAAATGGGACGAAGTTCCTCCTTTTATAATTCTGCCCAGACAACCTCGGTTCTGCCTCGATCTTGGCCTTAGATCGAGGTCTTCGGTCCTGGTCCTCGATCCTGGCCCTCTATCCTGGCCCTCGATCCTGGTCCTCGATACTGGCCCTCGATCCTGGTCCTCGATCCTAGGTCTTCGATCATGTCTTCAACCCGAACTTCGACTCTGAGCTCGATCATGGCCCTCGACCCTGGGATCGATCATGGCTTCGATTGTGGCCCTCGACCCTGGGCTCGATCATGGATTCAATCGTGGCCCTCGACTCTGGGATCGATTTTGAGAGATTTTTGGGCTCGAATCTAGCAGAAGAAATTTCCAACATAAGGAAATTGCAGCAGCTGTTGTAGTTCAATTTTTGATCCGTTAACCATCCAAAACTCACCCGAGGCCCTCAGGACCTCTACCAAATATACCAACAAGTCCTAAAACATCATACGGACTTAGTCGAATCCTCAAATCACTTCAAACAACACTAAAACCATAAATTACACCCCAATTCAAGCCTAATGAACTTTGAAATTTCTAATTTCTACAAATAACTTCGGAACCTAACAAATCACGTCCGATTGACCTTAAATTTTGCACACAAGTCCTAAATGACATAACAGAGGTATTCCAATTTTTAGAATCGGATTCCGACCCCGATATCAAAAAGTCAACCCCCCGGTCAAACTTCTCAAAAATAAAATTTTCGACATTTCAAGCCTAATTCCTCTACGGACTTCCAAATAATATTCCGGACATGCTCCTAAGCCCAAAATCACCATATGGAGCTATTGAAATCATCAAAATTCAAATCCGACATCGTTTACACATAGGTCCATATCCGATCCACTTTTCTAACTTAAAATTTTTAATTATGAGACTAAGTGTCTCATTTCACTCCGAGTTCCTTCCGGACTCGAACCAACTAACCCGATATAACATAATATAGTTGAATAACACAAAAAGAAGTAGGAATGGGGAAAACTAAGTTATAACTCTCGAAACGATCGGCCGGATCGTTACACAACAACAATAACAAAGATGTACTTTTTCCTCCTCTACTTGGAATCCTCATAGGTCCACACAGATCCATATGGAGAAGATTGAGTGGCCTTGAGGTACTTACTTCCTTCTTTGGCTTGAATGAGGACCTCATTTTCTTCTCTTTCACACATGCATCACACACTTTGTGATCCTTGAACTTTAACTTCGGTAGCCCACAAACCATGTCATTATTTACTAGCTTGTTCAACAGAGAGAAACTTGCACGTCCCAATCTTCCGTGCCACAGTTCAGCATCATCATCAACAACACTCAAACATATAAGGCCCCCACTGTTCAGACACTCAAAGTCTTGAACATAGATATTTTTGAATCTTTTTGCCACCAGAACCACTTCATTAGTTACAAGATTGGTGAATGTGCAAGACTTTGATAAGAAATCCACTTTGTTTCCTTTGTCATAGATTTGAGAGACACTTAGTAGTCTATATTTCAAGTCATTCACATAATACACATTTTCAATTGAATGCGTGAGTGTCTTCTTAATATTTCCAACTCTCAGAATGTATCCCTTTTTGCCATTACCAAAGGACACACTCTCACCTTGCAGGTCTTTGAGTGAAAGAAATCGCCAGTACTTCCAATCATGTGTTTAGAGCAGCCACTATCCATGTACCATCTTTGGCTGCTTCCTTTCACTGCTTCCTCATCGGCATCATCATCTTCATCCTTATTAGATTTTGCCATCAGGGAAAACATGGATTCATATTCTACTGCTTTGCTTTCAACGGCCATCATAGAGGTGTCGCTTTGTTCATCATTGCCCTCAGATTCACTAGACGAATCTCCTCATGCAGCAAGAGCTTATTTCATAACATTATCAATGGCATATTTTCTCTTGAATTATCTATTGGGGACCGGGTTCCTCTTGATCGTCTTGTCTGCGTTGTGCTTGTAATGGTCATGCTTGTGTAGAGGACAATTTTTGATGAAATGTCCTGGCTTCCCGCATTTGTGTCAACAATCATAGCCTATTGTTCTACTAGAGCTGCCCTTTTTTGGAGTACCTCTATTTCTATGAACCATTTTCTGAAACCTTTGTGTCAAATAGGCCATGTCAGCATCATCACCACCTGAATCACTATTTTCTACTTTGAGAACCGGGTTCTTCTCCTTTTTGGGTTATCTTCTTTCATAATCCTTCTTCTTCTTTATTTCGTAGGCCTTTAGATTTCCAATGAGTTCGTCAATCATTAGCTTTTGCAGATCGTTTGCCTCCGTGATAGTATTAACTTTGCTCTCCCAAGAACCACGTAACATATTGAGTATTTTTCTGGCCAGTTTTTTATTTGGGTTAATCTCTCCTAGAGAATGAAGCTCGTTGATGATGAACGTGAAGCGAGTATGCATGTCCTGAATGGACTCAGCATCCTTCATCTTGAAGAGTTCATACTCAGTAGTGAGCATGTCCATTTTTGACTGCTTGACTTAGAGTTGTACCTTCACGTGAGGTTTGGAGAACCCCCCAGATTGTGACAGGCTGAGATTCGGTTGTACTCATCTGGTCCAATACCACAAATGAGGATCTTCTTTGCTCGAAAGATTTTCTCTATGGCTTTGTGATTGGCATCATTGTACTCCTTCCTTGTCTTTGGAACTTGAATAGCTATCTCGCCAATGGTTTTCATAGGTACAAAGTGTCCGTCATAGATGACATCCCAGAGCTCCAAATCTTCAGCCATGATAAAATCATGCATTCTTGTCTTCCACCATCCATAGTATTGTCCATTTAATCTTAGTGGTCTGTAAGTTGATTGACCTTCTTCAAGATTTGGTAGAGCAGCCATATAGATCCTTTCTAGGTTTTAGTCTTACAAAAAGAACATGTTCTGATATCAATTGATGTAAAATAGGAGTCCACCAAACTGTATAGAGAACCTAGTTCTCTATCAGTTCCTACAAAATACATACACACAACGGTAAGTAAATAACACAATAATATTTTACGTGAAAAACTCCCAGCTCATGGGATTAAAAACTACGACCTACACTCGTAGGATTTCAACTTCACTAACCGAGCAACTTTAGGTTACAACCTATTGTAACCTAGGAATTAAACTCTTAGTCCCTCACCTACTTGAAATAACTATATTGCAAATCTTTTGTAACAACTATATTACAAAGCTCACCACTTTGACTAACTCTAGTCAAACACAAACACAAACATAAGGTTTATAGTTTACAAAGGTATCCTACAAGATGTTTCTAACTAAGCTGAGTTGGAGTTACAAGTGAATAACATTAACAAAGATACAACAATACTAAGGACAAACGATGTTCTCAATGCTAGGATCTGGTCCTCGTTCTATTGCTACTTTGTTCTTCAATGCCTTGGAGTAAATGAAGGCGGCTGCACACTTGAGAGTAAATTATATTTTAGGGTTTGAAAGTGTGTGTAATCCCTTGCCTCATGTTGGTAATATATAAGTGAGGTAACTAGGATGATGCAAGCAAGTGTCCGGTACACAACATACTTCAACAGTGATTGTTGCAATGTTGCGTCTGCAGTGCAACAACTTTAACAGTTGTAAAGAGTTGACTTGTATTATGACGGGAGGAACTGATAGCCATTTGTTCCCTCTACCGTTTCCTTAACTAATTTCATTAGAGCTCGTGCCAGACATGTGACCTGTTGTTCTTAGCAGAGAGAGACTTTGTATCAGATTCCCTATCTGGTTCTCATGTGAAGTTTGTTAAATCATCAAAACACCAAGAAACATAACTTATCATTTTCAGAAATTTAATAAATGGATTCTAGATGTAAAATGTGTGATTGCTCTATTTTTTAGCTTACAATTTTTACTTTAATAATTTCTCTCCTTATTCTAAGTAAAAATCCATTTAAAACTTGTGAGAGTTTGTTAGTGGAGAAACAAGAAGTGCACAGTTCTTCTTGTTGAAGGCAAAACCGGATTTATTGAATGTTTGGCCAAGTTGAAAAAATCAGCTTATTTTGAGAAGTGCTTTTTTTAAAAGTGTTTTTCAAAAAATACTTTTGGAGAAAAAAAATTTGTGTTTGGCTAATCAATTTGAAAAGCACTTTTGAACAATAATTTGTATTTGGCCAAACTTTTTAAAAAGTGCTTTTATGTGTCAAATTATAAATAAGGACATGAAGAGATTTGCTTAATAGTTAATATTATTTAAGTAGATAAATAATTATAAATATTTATTATTAAAGATAATAATTAAGTTTTTTATTTTATTTAAGTAAAATATAAAAATAAAATTGAAAAGTACTTTATTGTTTTAAGATGATTTAAATATATCAAAAAATCATCCAATAAATATGAAAGTTCATCCCAAAAGTCATTTTATATTACTTAATAGTTTAAACTAAGTAAGGTTATTTTGGTATATATAATATTTTGCAAAGGGTATTTTTGGTAGGAAGAAAAGTCAAAACTGTTTCTGCTTCTCGAGAGAAGTTATTTTTTTCTACTTTTTTAAAATTGCTTATATTTTTAGCCAAAAGTACTTTTTCTTTAAAAAAAGGTTGGCCAAACACCTCAAATTGAGGGAAAAGGCACTTCTTTTTTAACAAAAAAAAGTACTTTTAACGTGGTGAGAAGCTTGGCAAACAGGATATTAGAATAGGTTCCGGAAGTTTCACTGAACTTGTTACTTTCAAACCACTGACTTTAATCTTTAAAAGTAACTTAGTCGAATACCATAGAAATTAGTTTGTCAATAATTGAGTGAAAGTCTGAATAATTTTCCAGTTTGGCATGTATGATTCTCTCTCCACCCTCCCCCTCTCGATAAAAATGGAATAAAGATGAGTGAGACATATCACATACGTAATAAAATTTTGCACCAAGACAAACTAAAAGAGAAGCAATAGATATCCAATAACAACAACAATCCAGTTTTTATAGATATAGATGAAAGTAAATTACGAATCCACTGATTTTATATTCCGAATGACTAAAGGAAAACGTTCATCAATCCAGTTTTGCACTATTCATGGACTTTTAGCTTGAAATCAACTGATTTCATTATGTACGGTGATCCATTGTGCGAAAATGTTATTATCGCTATTTATGTGAAATTTGAAACTCTTTTTTTTTGTTTTTTATTTTGATTTATCAATTTATTCATGTCAGTTCGATCTATTGCTTTTCAAGAATGTTAGATTAATACACTTATTCTTTATAATTGTGTAAGGGCTTCCAAAGAAGTTTATAATGTTCCTATTAAAATTTTGAGTTGGATGATTAGTCTCTTGAAAAAATAAGAAATAAAAAGTGGTAGTAACAATTTTCTCCATGTTAAGAAAAATAACTAAGAATCCTAAATTTGATTCGAGTTAATATTTTGCATAAAAATCATTCATGGGAGTTATTTATGCGAAATATTAAAATTTTAAACTAGTAGGACATCTCCAAGCATTACTAAATAATTTGTCTCGATCAACTGGGTGGAAACTACTTTGGCTGAAAACGAAAATTAATAGGCGTTTGGACATAAGAATTGTAAAATTCGAAAAAATTGTGAAAATAATTTTCAAGTGAAAATGTTATTTGAAATTTAGAGTTGTGTTTGGACATAAATTTCAGTTTGGGTTATTCTTTAAGTTTTGTGAGTGATTTGAGTGAAAAATTTTAAAAACTGTTTTTTATAGTTTTTTAAATTTTCGAAAATTTTTAAAATATATTTTTAAGTAAAAATTGAAAAATTTATGAATAAACGCTGATTTCAAAAAAAAGTAAATTATTTTTGAAAAAATCTTCCATCAAATTTTATGTCCAAACATGCCCTTAAAATCTCTGGTCAAAATATTACTAGTTAAAGTTACCTAACAAACAACAACAACAACAACAACCCAGTAGAATCCCATTAATGGGGTCTGGGGAGGGTAGT
>AWOL01S0007886.1:0-10918 GCA_000715115.1 Nicotiana otophora
AAGGAAAACAAAATACTTTAGAAGGAGAAGGCCATGCAAAGAGAAATATAGCCTGTTTTATTTGTAATAAAGTAAGACATTTTGCGCAGAACTGTCTGTAGTTCAAGCAATCTATTAGGCTTCTCTCTGAAATTACAGATTACACATGCGTTCATTTTAGTGAGGATGACAATATTGAATTAGTGTTTTCACAGTAAGATGAGCCCACATAAGAGATTTTCTTTCCCTTGTATGTTTATGAGGAATAAGGTGATGATCATTACCAAATTGTAGAACAAAATCCAAAGGTGAAAGAACAGATCCATAGTATCATGGTGATATCACAAACAACAATCAAAGTCTATGTATCTAAGTAGGGCAAACCAACACATGGGAAGAGAACCACATTATCATGGTGATCCCGCAAACTAACACATGTCATAACTTGTTTTTGACACGAGAGCAGCCTCATCACTCATTATCATGTGATTGGTAATTAATTACCAACCACTCAATTAACTTCTTTTGGATGACAAGTTTCTCATCGCAAATAAGCTCACCCTTTTCTCCCAACGTGCTAGAGTAAAAAACATTTCTATGTTTGATCTCAAATTAGGTTTTTGGCAATTAGGAATCCGCCCAGATGATAGGGCAAAAACTAGTTTTTGCATTCCCGATCACCGTTTTCAGTGAAAAGTCATACCTTTCAGTTAAAAATTTATTCCATCTTTATTTAAAAAGGCCATGATAAAAATATTTCAGCCCATCCTCCATACATCACTTATTTATATAATAATATTTTACTATTCAGTGATACTTGGGAAGAGCACATAAAAGTTCTCAATCATTTTGCATCTTTAGTGGGAAATATGACATCTTTCTTTCAGACAAAAAATAGTTTTTGAAAAAAAGAAGTTTGATTTTTTTGGCATGCATTTTCCGATAGAGAATATACCCAGGTCCTCATATTTCTGAGTAATCTTTCAAGTTATCCGATACTGGGTTCACCACGATGCAAATCCAGCAGTTTTTGGGAATAATAAATTATGTGAGTGATTTTATTCCTAATGTTTTTACATATATTTCTCCCCTACCAAAAATGTTGAAGAAAAATGCCCAGCCATGGGGCAAGGAACAAAATCATGCAATGAAAAAAATAAAAGAGATATCCCAAAGTGTCAAATCTTTGCACATTCCCTCCAATGGAAAGAAAATATTGCAGACAGATGCCAGTAATTAATTTTGTAGCGCATATGTTTGACGAAGAAAATGGTCAGAGAAACATTTGTGGTTAGGCGAGTGGAAGATTCAAGGATGCCAAACAACACTATCATTCCACTTTCAAAGATATTATAACACTGAAAAATGAGACTAAAATGTTTATTTTTTTTTAATTCACTCATAAATTCTTATAGAGATGGATATGAAGGTTTTTCCAATGATGATCCAGTTGAATCCAATGGTCATTCTGAATTAGCGAATTCTCGGATGGGCTCAATGGTTGCTCCATACAAGTTTCAGCCCAAGCACATTAAAGGGGAAGATAATATTGTTAGTGATTTTCTTTGAACGCAAGGTTATTTTTTCAAAAGGTTTCTGCAACAAAAGCACATGAAGATGAATAAATCAACAGTTCAAATGTTCATATTCTCACATGAGCCACACCCCGGTTCTCCATCATTACATCACCCACCGGTGTTGTTTGATTTTTCAGATCCTATTGATCCGTCCATCTTATTAGGGCGAAAAGTTTTTATGAACTCCAGGTCTTTTGAAACTAAGGAGGTTCCATACTAGAACCCTTTGGTGATAATTCGGAATATTCACTATGCCGTGTGTTCATAGCGTGGGCCAAGAAGTTTTCGAAGGATCTGTTATGGTTCACTTGATATCTCTGCTATCAATACCACAATCTCAAGGAATTCAAGTGGCATGATTTTCGAGACTTTGACAATCTCGAACCTTTCCTAAAAAAATGTTTGGTGTGGTTCTAACCTCAAAAATATTAGGTTCAACATTTTCATTCTTGTGGAGTCAAAATATTTATGTTCCACACGCCATTTAGTGTGATCAAAAGAACTATAAAGGTGATGCCTACGATGTCCTTTTTGTTTCATTATCCAGTCACAGTCATAGCAATGTAAAAGGAGCACGTTGGATCTCATAGGCTCATTTTTCAGCAAAATAAGAGCCTTCAGGAGGAGATATGGCCAGGAGAGGAAGGAAGTTTGAATTATTCATCCACCCACCTCCATTGGAAAAATGTTAAGACATCACTTATAGGATAAAATGAAATGCTTGAAGAATTGCCAGACACCTATGATATTTATCCAGCAAAAATTGCTAAGATCAATTTAAGTGGGGAATATCGGTACTTCGTCGCTGAGGAAGAAAGTTAAAAGAATAGGAAATATAGAAGAAAATCATTCGCACGCAAAGAGATTTTTGACAAGAGCTGAAAAGTAAAGGCTGGAATGGTTAAAAGACAAGTATAATGCATAATCATGAGCCAAGAAATAATTTGCATAAGTCTTCTTAACCTTTTTAGCCAACTTCCCTTCCATAATCCTAAACTAAAAACGGCACAAGTGTCTAAAATAAATTTAACCTCTTAACTCTCTAGGTAAGTACCCATATGAAGAAATAAAAGTATGTACACCTTTTTTATCCTTTTTACCACTCTACCCCACAAGAAATTACTATGAAAAAACAAAAACATCTACACAAGTTTTTCACTTTTTAGCCACTTTAACCCACCAAAGGTTACCATAAAATCCAAGTATAACGATTAATCTGCCTACCCATGTCAAGACATAAATTTCCCCAAGTTCTATGCCATCCAAATACTATTCAAGGGCCACTTACGTCATCAAAGAAATGTCATCCATGTCAAGAAATAAATTTACCCAAAACCAATTCCATGCAAATACTATTCATGGGTCACTTTTCCATCATCCATGTCTTGTCCAAACAAATTCTAAAATATAAGGCCAAGCAATTTGTTTTTGATCATGCTTTTATGTTTTGTCTATTAGACAAATAAGAGTCTTAAATTGTAAAGCTTTTATGTTAGTTGTACTTGTTTAACACCAGTTGTACTATGTAATCAAATAAGGGTAGTATATGAGGATAGTTCTGAGGTAAGTACTGATTCTTGCAAAGATTCCTCAGAAGAAGAACTTCCTTCTATTTTCATGAATCGGCCCAGGGAGCCAAATGTCTCCGAAATTGATGATGGTCAAGATGGAATGACTGATATGCCCATTCCAGAACGGAGATATAATTCTGACAGAACAAAAAAGATAATGAAGAATGATCCAGCACTTGATAGAGCTTGCTCTAGGTCAGATTTTAATCACAGGAAAGAAACATTGCTCATGCAAGGTACCAAGGAAGAAGTTCAAAAGATGTAGGTTGCCTAAATTCTCAGGCGACATGTCTAGATTCAGAAGGAAAATACAATTCTTCAGACGGAGAAGGTCGGGCAGTGCAAGGACAAATAAAGCATGTTTTATTTGTAACAAAATAGGAAATTTTGCACGAAACTACCCGTTGTCCAAATAGACTATTAGAATTCTCTTTGAAATCACAAGCGTTCATTTAGTGATGATGAGTATCTTGAATTTGTTTTCTCACTTGAAGATGTGCCCACAGAAGAGTTACTTTTTTTCTTGGATGTTTGTGAGGAATATGGTGATGATCATTACTAAATTTCATTACCAAAGGCAAAGGTGAAAGAAGAGATCCATAGCACCATGGTGATCTCGCAAGTAGAAATCAAAATCTACGCATCCAAGTAGGACAAACCAACACATGGGAAGAAATCCACAATATCACGGTGATCTCGCAAGTAGAATTCAAAGTCTATGCATCCAAGTGGGACAAACCAACACATGTCATAGCTTCTATTTGACACGGGAGCATACTCCTCACACATTATCCTACGGTCGTTCCAGATTAGTACTGGGTGTCATACTTCATGAATTTTGACAACACCTATAATGGAATTCTGACCATAACCGTCATTACAAAGCACTCAATGACCATCGAATTCTTCCCAGCACTGAAGTACAAGACAGAATTGATTAGGTCACATGTCCCAGGTAAGGATTTGGTTATTGATTTTGACATTTATATAGTTTTGCAGGACAAACTCCAGATCAAAGACAATGGGATAGCATTCATAAATCACACAACACTCCTATTTAGAATCTCACACTGAATTCTTAACCAAATGTGACAATCCTTTATTGATAAAATGAAGAGTTCTTCATCAAGCTGTCTTCAAAGAAAAATGAGAATATTAATTCTACAAAGGCATGTCACTTTGGTATGAATCCCGACCACATTCAGCTTGCAAAAAAGGATTGTCAGGAGCTAGTGGATTTTGATCTCATCGAGCCATCAAATTAACAATAGGCGTGCAAAGAATTTTATGTCAACAAAAGAGCCGAGCAAATGAGAGGTAAATTGAGATTGGTAATTAATTGCCAGCTACTCAATCAATTTTTTTATGACAACTTTTCCATGCCAAATAAGCTCATCCTTTTCTCCCAACTTACCAAAGCGAAATATGTTTCTAGGTTTGATCTCAAATCATGCCTTAGGCACTGTGAATCCACCCGAATGATCTGGAAAAAACTAGATTTTGCATTCTCGATCACCATTTGCAGTGGAAAGTCATGCCTTTTAGTTTAAAGAATGCTCCATCTTTGTTTCAAAAGGCCATGATAAAAATATTTCACTTGTTTACATTGATGATATTTGATTGTCCAATGATACTTGGGAGGAACTTAAATTTGCTCAATCATTTTGAATCTTTAGTGTGAAAAAATGGCATCATGCTTTCAGCCAAAAAGATGGTTTTGGCAAAACAAGAAATTAATATTTTGGGCGTGCATTTTGCATATGGAGAATACACCCTAGGTCCTCATATTTCTAAAGTTCCTTCCTACTGGGTTCATATCAAATCAAATCTCATATTTTTTGGGAATAATAAATTATGTGAGAGATTTAGTTCCTAATGTTTCTACATATATTTCTCCTCTCACAAAAATGTTTAAGAAAAATGTCCAGTCATGGGGCAAGGAACAAAATAATGCAGTTAGAAAAATAAAAGAGTTGTCCTAAAGTGTCAAATATTTTCACATTCCCTCCAATGGAAAGAAAATATTTTAGACATATGCCAGTAATGAATATTAGAGCGAAATTATATTTGAAGAAGAATCAGGCCAAAGAAAAATATGTGGTTACGCTAGTGGAAGATTCAAAGATGCTTAACAAAACTAACATTCCTCTTTCATTGAGTTTCTTTATGTGGTTACTACATCTTCCTTGAACCTGATTATGGTTATTGCTCCTATTCAGGACTATGCACATAACTTAGAGGATCACAAGACGCTACAACAAGTTGCTCGAGATCACTACTAGGGTCAATCTAAAATGGCCCGGTCCACGAGAGATACAGGAGGATTTCGAGGCTGTTTAGGTCCCTATTGCTTCGACAGTCACCTAACTTGGAGACTAGCATTCAATCACAGTCTTATGGAAAATTTTGAGAACGGACCACGTATTTAGGTCAGGGCCAGAATTTCCAAGGGCAGAGTTCGCAAAATAGTGGGGATACTAACAGGATGCGACCTTTGAAGCAACGTTGTAGTCGATGTTGTAGGAGTCATTTTGGGCATTTCTTCCAGGGTTCGAATTTGTGTTTCTCATGCAGGAAGCCTGGTCACATCATGCGCTTTTTCCCATTAAGAAATCTGGGTGGCGTGATACCGCCTACGGGGTCGGTAGCAGCCTCTTTATTGACAACACATCCTCGTGAGCAAGGTATATGACTGCCGATGGGAAGGGATAGAGGTAGAGGTGGAATGCCCATGTCCAGCCCAAGTGGGCAATAAGAAAATCGCATCTATGTGTTGTCAGGATGTAAGAATTTAGAGACTTCACCAAACACGATCATAGGTATGTTCTCTGCACTTTTCATTAGTGTATATGCTTTGGTAGATAGGTTCTACCCTGTCGTGTATTAATCCACGTGTTGCTGGTTAATCTGGTAAAGCATGTATTGCTACGACAACCATTTTAGGTGTCCACGCCAGTGAGCGTGTCCGTGATATTTAGGCAAGTGTATCGAGATTGCGATGTGATGATTTATTATCACCTTACCTTGACCGATTTGATTAAATTAAAATGGTAGAATTTAATGTCATTATGGGAATTGATTGGCTGGCCTCTTGTTAAGCCATAGTGGATTGTTAGAGTAAAGTATTTCGCTTTAACTTTCTGGGAGAGCCCGTTATCGAATGGAATGGCAATGTTGTAGAGCCATAAGGGAAGCGTTTTTCTTACCTTAGGGCACGAAAGATGATCACGAAAGGATGTTTCTATCAGATGGTATGGGTACAAGATGGCGAAGCATCCCACCCTTTAATCGGTTTTGGTCGTTAGTGAATTTCCTGATGTGTTCCTGGATTGAGTTTTCTATCGATGTGCCACTCGATATTCAGCTTATATCTATTCATCCATACAAAATGGCTCCTGCGGAGTTTAAGGTTAACATACTAGTTGAAGGAACTTATTGTTAAGGGCTTAATTCGACAAACCACTTCCCCATGGGGAGCCTAAGTGCTATTTGTTTGAAATAATGATGGTTTGTTAAGGATGTGTATTGATTATCGATAGCTAAATATGGTGACCATCAAGAGAAAGAATTCACTTCCAAGGAACGATGATATTGTTTGATCAATTACAAGGTGTCTAAGTATTTTTCGAAGATCGATCTCAGATCTGGATATCATCAGCTAAGGATCAAGGAAGAAGATGTTCCCAAGACATCTTTTCGGACCAGATATATCCACTACAAATGTCTCATTATGTTGAGTGGCCTTACCAACGCACCAACGGCCTTCATGGATTTGATGACTCGAGTGTTCAAGAAGTATTTGGATATTTTTGTGATCATGATCATAGATAATATACCGGTATATTTGCTAACATAGGCGGAGCACAGAGAGCATTTGCGAATGGTTTTACGCATACTTCCGGATCATAATTTGTACCCATACGTTTCAAGTATGAGTTCTGGTTGAACTCAGTGGCCTTTCTTGGGCACATAGTGTCCGGTGAGGGTACATAAGTTGATAGTTAAAAGGCTAAAACAGTTAAGAATTTTCTAAGGCCTATGACCCATACCAAGGTACGCAACTTCCTTGGCTTGGCTGGTTACTACTGAAGGTTTGTTGAGGATTTCTCATCCATAACTTCTTCTTTGACGAAATTGATGCATAAGGAAGCAAAAATTTGGTGGACTGATGGTTGTGAGAAGAGCTTCCAGGAGTTAGAGGATAGGTTAACCTCGGCACAAGTATTAACTCTTCCTGAGGGACACGAGTGGTATGTCATATATTGTGATTCCACATAGTGGTCTTAGGCAGCATACTAATGCAATACGGGAAAATGAATGCATATGATTCAAGGCAGCTGAGGAAACATGTAGCAAAATTATCTGACCCATGACCTGGAGCTAGTAGCTGTCATTGTTGCTCTGAAGATATGGTGTCAATATCTATACGGAGGTCATGTTAACATATCCACCGATCACAAGAGCTTTTAGTGCATATTCAAGCAAAAAGAGTTGCATTTAAGGCAATAAAAGTGACTCGATGTTTTAAAGGACTCTGATGTTGATATTCTATACCACCCCAAGAAGGCAAAATGGTGGATGATACATTAAGTCGGATGTCTATGGGCATCCTGCGGTAATTGGAAAAGCAGCAATTTGAGATGAAAGTGTACAGTTGCTTGACACCGGTAACGGAGGAATCACAGTTCTGAATACTGTCGAGTCCTTGTTAGTGACTGAAGTAAAGGTGCGACAATTTGTAAATCCAACCTTGCTGAAAATAAGAGGAAGCATCCCCTTTCAAAAGAAGCAAGGCCAGGCCGAGCGCACTATTCAAACGCTCGAGGACATGTTACGGTCCAATGTTCTGGACTTCAAGAGTGATTAGGAGGATCGTATATCACTCATCAAATTTTCTTACAACAACAGCTACCATGCCAGCATTCAGGTGGCGCCATATGAGGCCTTACACAGACGAACGTGCATATCTCCTATAGGATGGTTAGATTTGGTGAAACAAAGTTATCAGGCCCTGAGTTGCTGCAACAAGCTAGGGAAAAGGTGAAGTCAATTTGAAATCGATTATTGACTGCTCAGAGCATGCAAAAATTTTACTCAGATAGCCGGCGGCGAGATTTGGAGTTTGTTGTAAGAGACTAGGTGTTCTTGAAGGTGTCGCCTATGAAAGTTGATGAGGTTTGGTAAAAGAGGCAAACTCATCCCCTGATATATCGGACCGTATCAAATCATAAAGAAAGGTCGGTCAAGTGGCTTATAAGTTGGAGTTACCCGCGATCTTGGAGGCAGTGCATCCGGTATTTCATGTATCTATGATCGGCATGTGTTTAAGTGATCCATTGCGTATCATGCCTCTTGAATTTATTAAAGTTACATGAGATATATCCTACGAAGAAGGTCTGGTGGCCATTCTAGATCGTCAAGTCCGAAAGCTGCGAACTAAAGAAGTAGCTTCTGTTAAAGTGCTTTGTAAGAAGAATAGTGCAAGGACCCATTAAAATTTCCTAATGATTTAATATTTTAAAGTGCGACAACGGCATTTGGGAATAACGTATTTGAGTATAAAAGGAGACCTATGGGGTGAAACCGCATTATTTTGACATCAAAAGTGTTTCAACGACATCGTGTTTTCATGTATATGTGGTATCACATTTAGCAAACGAGCTCCAAATTCAGTTTTAATTAAGCGTTAGATCCATATTGAAATTATGGAGCCATAGCAAGAAGAATCGTCGAATTCGGACATCGTATGAGAGAGTTATGCCTACATCCGGGCAAAATAGAAAAGCTTTCCCATCGCCAGTACCCAGGGTAGCGTGGGGCGCTAGCCCTGGCACTGGGATTTTTGAGGTTCTGGAAATTGGGCCACAAGTAGTGCCCCATGCTGCCTGTGACGCCAAAAATGCTATATACTCATTCGGGGGTTCATTTTACCCAATTTTGCTTGACCGAACTTTGGGGTTTTCCTCCACTCTCTCAAGACCTCCAAGTCTCCCCATCTTCAAGGTGAGTAATCCCTACTAATTTGGTGTTTCAGTCCATCAATTCCACCCTAAAACTAACTAATCCTCCATAAAATACATAGATCTTAAAGAAATTTCTTCAAGAACTCAAAGAAGGGTTTTGCAAGATTTCTTCCAGAAGGTAATCCTACAGCCTTAGACTTACATGTATGGATATATTATGAGAATATGAGTATGAATTAAGTATTGGAACTTATGGTATGGTGATTGAAAGCCATAAGTTCCCAATTTAAATACATAACCATTGTAGAGATTGAAAGGTGATTACTTGATGGAATTTTGTTAGTTGAGGGTGGATGGATGGTCATGTATGTGATGTTGGGAGTTATGGATTGTTCATGAAGGATGGTGGAATACATTATTGGTAAATGGTAGTAATTGGATGAACTAATTTTATGGGTAAGAGATGTAGAGATGCATGCCTACTAGGTGTTTTATAAAATGCGTAAATGGCCTAAACTATGGAATTTGTTACTAATATTGGTTCCATTGGATGTTGTCATTGTAGATTGAAGTTGCTTAGTATAGTAGATCATTGTAGTATCATTAAGAGAAGGACTGAGGTATGTATGGCTAAACCCCCTTCTTCTTAGAATTGAATTCCAGGGTGTTCATGTAATTGAAGTAAGACCTTGATCATTATTGAATTGTCTATTCCTAATGTGGTTGTGTCAAAGGATATATGTTCAATATTTATTCTAAATGTTTTTATCATGTCATCTTGCCATTTGAGTATATGTTTACAATGTGGAATATGTGTTAGAAATGTTATGACTTCATGTCAAGATCGAAATAAAGGTTGTTATGCCCAATTGTATGAAAAGCCTCTATGCGCTTAAGATTCCCAAATTGTTGTGTTATGTGAACTTACTGTCTTGAATGGGAAGCCTTATTGTTGTTGATAATGATTATGATAATGATATTTGAATGTGGAAAAGGGGACTGAAATTATGAAATACGACCAAGTGCCAAGAATGATTTGTAATCGTGATTACTAGTACCAATGAATTGAAAGAATATGAAAGAATTATGATGTGAGAAAATTGAAATTGTGGCTATGGTTGATGTCTCAAGTGAGATGGCCTAGCCGATCGGGCCGTGATCGAACGCCATGCCGCACACATGGTGGTAACTGTGCTGGAAATAATAATTGCAATTGTGGATATGGGTGATGTGTCAATGAGATGACCTAGCCGATCGAGTCGATATTGGACTCCGTGTAAGAACACGGTGGTATTGTGGATTGTGGCATATGGCACTAACGATTACCCAACCTAATAAGATGGAAATTAACTTGAGAACTTATGTGATCTTTACCTGATGTTTTAGTATTGTTTTAAATCTCTTATTGAACTCATGAATGTTTCCCCCTTGTATTATTGTCCATTCTATTGAGATGGTGTTTTAGCTTTACATACTAGTACTATTCGACGGTACTGATGTCCCTTTTTTCGGGGGCGCTGCATCTTTCAATGGATGTAGGTGGTTACATAGCAGACAGTGTTGATCGCAGCTAGTGTTACATCATCATCTTCTCAGCAGACTCGGTGAGCCCCATTTCATTTCGGGGTCATGTATTGTACCTTTTGTTTATATTGTGGTCACTTTTGAGGTATAGCCGGGGCTTTGTTGCTGGCACCATCTTTACTCTCTTTTGTATCTTTAGAGGCGCCGTAGATACTATGTGGGTTGTATATGGGTGTTGGGAATGTTAAACCAGTTATGTTGTGTTTGATCACTTGTTCCATTCTAACTATAAGAAATATGTATT
>AWOL01S0007894.1:1798-23063 GCA_000715115.1 Nicotiana otophora
TGAAAGGTATTATGCCAAGTTGTGTAGAGATTGTGATTGTGATACACCTCCACCTTCATATATTGGGGTGAGGCGGCATGACCGCTTTGTGTGGGGATTATGGTAGAGAGATCGTGATTGTGATACACCTCCACCTGCATATATATTAGGGTGAGGCGGCATGACCACTTTGTGTAGGAATTATTATATTGTGGGACTGCACCTCCAACCGCTTACATTGGGGTGAGGCGGTACGACCGCTTTGTGTATAGTTTTGGTATTATTGTGGCACCACCACCCGCATACATTGGGGTGAGGTGGCATAGCCTCTTTGTATAAGTTCTTAGTATTATGGTTATATATCCACCTGCATACATTGGGGTGAGGCGGCAGGGCCGCTTTATTAGAGTTGTGTATTGTATGTACACCTCCACCTGCATACATCGGGGTGAGGCGGCGGGGCCGCTTTGTGTGAAGATTGTTACATAGGATCTCATCTTAAATCCTATAAATGTTGTTGATAGTGTTTAATAAGCTTGCTATGGTTGAGACACTTATCTATATTATTCTATTGCCGCACTGGTTCATCATAATTATCTTGTATTTCTAAAATCTGAAATTGGTGTTTAGTTTTCATACTAGTACTATTCGACGGTACTAACGTCCCTTTTGCCGGGGGCGCTGCATCTTTAAATGGATGCAGGTGGTTCCACAACATGAGACATTGATCAGCGATAGTAGTACACCCTCTTCCCAGCTGACTTGGTGAGCCCTACTTCATCCCGGGGTAATGTATCTTTTGATATTTATGTATTATGGTTGAGGTATAGCCGGGGCCTTGTTGCCGGCATTACTATTGTACTCTTCATTATACATAGAGGCTCTGTAGACATAGTGTGGGTTGTGTATTGGTGCTGGGGAAAGACAAACTATGTTATATTGTGGTTGTATTACTTGTCCATTTGAGACTTTAAAAAAATGATGAAACTATTGGTAAGAAATTGGTAATTGCAGACATGACCACTTTATTGTTTAATTAAGGAAAACATATATTCTCTTTACAAATGAATGAGTTTGGGTAGAAGGAATCTAACAGGCTTGCTCAGTCAGGTTCACTCGGTTGAGCACCGGTCGCGCTCCTCAGTTTTTAGGGCGTGACATAGGGCTTGGGCAGGATCCACCTCTCAGGAGTCTGACATGCTAGTAGTGGGCGCAGGCATATTGTTTTATATACGTGCTTGATGATGGACAGTTATGCCAGCACCCGTACAATGCTAAGTGTGATTATTCTTGATGGTTCCATAGTGATATTATTGAGTTGACATGTATAGTTGACATGTACTTTCCTCATGCTAGGGGGTAAATTAAATCTTTTATCTGTGTTAGGCTTCAACGGTTATATACAGAAAGTATGCCTAAATTCCTGATATGTGAACGAGCTGAACATGATATTATTGAGCTACATGCATACACTGTTTTTCATTTTTATCATGATTTGTTATTAGTTATTAATGTTGGTATCTGAATGTTTCTTCTTAGCTCGTCACTACTTTAAGACCAAGGTTAGTTTTGTTACTTATTACATGTGGTTGGTTGTACTCATACTACACTCTGCACTACGTGTGCAGATCCAGGTACTTCCGGATGAGGTGATCTCTAAAGTTCTTGTAACGACCTGATTAGTCATTTTGAGTATTGTAGACACTTTCCACTATTTACTGTCTCTTCTTTTTTTCATTTCGGGTTACATGACTTGTCGAGGTGATTGGTTTGGTTCTGGGTGAGTTTCAGAGTGAAGTGGGACACTTAGTCCCAAAGTTGGAAGCTTAATTTGAAAGAGTTTCCCGGAGATTGACTTTTGTATTAACAACGCCAGAATAGTGTTTTGATGGTTCCGATAGCTTTGTATAATGATTTTTGACTTAAGCATATGTTCAGATGTGAATGTAGAGGCCTGTAGGTTGTTCTGACTTGAATTGGCGAAACTTAGAAAGTTGAAGGTTTGGAAGGTTGACAGGTTTGACTGAGGGTTGACTTTATTGATATTTGGGTCAAATTGTGATTTCGAGAAGTGTCATAGGTCCATTATGACATTTGGGACTTGCATGCAAAATTTGAGGACATTATGAGGTGTTTGTGCTTGTTCGCCGTTAGTTTTGAATTTGGAAATGTTTATTAGTTCATTAGGCTTGAATTGGGAATACGATATGTGGTTTTGTTTTTTGATGTGATTTGAGGCTTAGAGTAAGTTTGTTCTATGTTTTAAGATTTTTTAGTGTAATTGGCTAAGGCCCGAGGACTTCGGGTGTGTTTCGAATGGGTTTCAGACTTTCTTCATGTGTTAGAAGTTTTGATTTCTATGCTTCTGGTATCCTTCTTAGGGATCACGAAGAATGGGTCGCGATCTCGTAGAGTCTTTGCTAGCACATGAGTTTTTTCACTTCGCATTTGTGAAGAGAAGGATCCATTCGTGAAGCCTTGAGTTGTTTGTTCATCGTGAATGTGAGTGTCGGGCTGTGTCCACATAGAAAGAAGGCGAGGTTGTATGGTGGCACGCATTATGCATTGCGGTCGTGAGGACGGAGCCACCATCATGAAGCCTGAGGACATTTTGTCACCACGTTCGCATTTGTAGCCTCGTGTTCGCGTAAGAGGTTTTGGGATTTGGTGAAATTTGTTCTTCGCGATCGCGAAGTCTTTTCTGCGATAGTGGAGANCTAGCACATGAGTTTTTTCACTTCGCATTTGTGAAGAGAAGGATCCATTCGTGAAGCCTTGAGTTGTTTGTTCATCGTGAATGTGAGTGTCGGGCTGTGTCCACATAGAAAGAAGGCGAGGTTGTATGGTGGCACGCATTATGCATTGCGGTCGTGAGGACGGAGCCACCATCATGAAGCCTGAGGACATTTTGTCACCACGTTCGCATTTGTAGCCTCGTGTTCGCGTAAGAGGTTTTGGGATTTGGTGAAATTTGTTCTTCGCGATCGCGAAGCCTTTTCTGCGATAGTGGAGAGTTTGTGAAATATAGTACTCTATTTTAAGGGTTTGGTTCATTTTAACATATTTTGAGGTGTAGAAGTCATATTTTTGGGAATTTGGAGAGGATTTTCATGGTTTTGATCGAGGTAAGTGTTTTTGACTCAGAGTTGCCCATTATTCATGATTCCATCATTGTTTTTATTATTTAATTAGTGATTGTGTTGGAGAAATTTGGGGTTTATTTAAAAGCTTTCAAAAATTATAAACTGAGGATTTAAAGGTTAATTTGAGGTTTGAAATGGATAATTAATGGTTGGACTCGTATCGGAATGGGTGCTCAATATTTGTATGTTTGGTCAGGTTCCGAGGTACGGGTCCGGGTTGACTTTTTGATTCTCATAAAAGATTGAATCTTTATTATCCTATCAGGCCCCGAACCCGGGGGACGGGACCCGTGCTCAACCAAGATAACCCGGCCGAGCAAATCCAATTCATTAATTAATCATTAGGGAGGATCAAGTAAACAACAACACCAATTCATTATCAGCAGTTACATCATTTATAAGCTTCTAAAATACATACATTTTCATAGTGTAATTTTGAATATGTGATCCAATTACAACATTACTAGTTTGACTTTCCCCACCCCAACATACCACCCACGCTATATCTACGGAGCCTCTATTAGATACAAAAAAAGGACTATGACAGTGCCAGCAACAAGGCTCCAGCTATACCTCAAAACATGGTAATAAAATGAACAAAAGATATATGACCCCGAGTGAAGTGGGGCTCACCAAATCAGCTGGGAAAAGAGTGTAGTGCTATCAGAGATTAGTGCCGCATGTTGTGGAACCACGTGCATCCATTAAAGATGAAGTGCCCCCGGCAAAAGGGACGTTAGTACTGTCGAATAGTACTAGTATATATGACTAAACACTCTCTCAAAGAAACGAGCAGTAATGCAAGTAAGGACACTCATAATATCAGTTAAAGCCTCAAACAATTACCAAATATCAAATTAGAGATAGTATAAGTTTTTAAATAAATTTCAAAATTTTAAGTTAGGAAATCTTTGGTACNAGCCTCAAACAATTACCAAATATCAAATTAGAGATAGTATAAGTTTTTAAATAAATTTCCAAATTTTAAGTTGGGAAATATTTGGTACCGGTATACCATTATTCACAATTTCGATTACGATTTCCAACACAGTCACCACCATGTGTGCGGCATGGCGTCTGATCATGACCCGGCCGGCTAGGCCGTCTCATGCCAGACATCAACCAAATCACAGTTTCAATTACAATTTCTAACGCAGTCACTGCCATGTGCGCGGCATGGCGTCCGATCACGACCCGATCGCTAGGCCGTCTCATGTGAGATATCACCCTTTTCTATCAATCATCCCATTTCATAATGCTTGCACAGCTCTACATTTCATTGGCACTAATGGTCACAATTGTATTATTTCTCTTGGCACATTGGCCGAGTTTCATATTTCACATTTCACATTACATGATTCATATTTCATGCACACCTTTTTACTTTCAACCATAATCATGGACTTTCCAACAAGGCATTTCTATTCAAGACATTTAAGCATACATTTGAGCAAATAGGAGTCTTAGGCACATCATGATTTCTTACACAATCTTTCATTAGATTTCATTTGAAAGACAACTTGCAGTCAATGCATTTAGATATGCAACCCATACTTTGAACATATTCTCAAATAGTAGTACAACATAACGAGAGCATTTGAATTACATATTGATCACAGATGTCTGTTGACACCAGCTTATTTGGATAATCGATTCACAATGAGCAACTCGGGACTTACATGGATATTATGGGGTTTAATTTATAAGAGAATAGTTTAGCCAACATACCTCACTTGAGCTTCCTTAAATCTAAATGTTCCGGAAATCTTAGCAACTTCATTATATTTTAGCTCAACAATCTCCCTACATCCCATGATCAATCATATATGAAAAATATGCCACTCCCATACCCATGAATTATCTTACTAATTTTCCATTTATAGTTAAATTTCGAAATTAAGAAATAGGTTGTAGAATCTTACCTCTAGGATGAAGACCTAGTGTGCTTCCCTTGTTAATTCTTCTGAGAGTTTTAGGAAGAATTGGGGAATAATTGATTGTGGAACTCTCTCCTTCTCTAGAGCCTTTTATCTCACTCACAATATCCAGTTCTCCCTTCAGGAATGGTCGATAGAGTCTAAATAACGAAATGGGGTCAGGTTATAAAAACCAAAAAATGAAGCTTCGAAATGGGATCAGCGGTCGCATATCCGACCGCATAATGCTTCTGCAGTCCGCCAAAATGGAACTTGGCTGGTCTACCCCACTCTGCGGCCGTTATGCGATCCACAGACCTGTTCTGCCGTCGCAGAATGCGCCGTCAAACCTCCCTCCGCAAAATTTTCATGCTGGTTATGCGATAAGTGTGCGGCCAGCGAAATAGTTTTGCGGTCGCATAATGGGCTATGTTCCAACACACCTTAAACACATATTTATATTTCAAAATGATGTGATTCTATCCCATGGGTCTCCTTTAATACTCGAACACGTTATTCCCAAACACTGTTGGCGCACCTTAAAATCTTAAATCATTAGGAAATTTTAACTGGGCCTTACATTTTCCCCCGCTTAGGATCATTCGTCCACGAATGAGGGTTAGAGTCCGCCATATATACATAATGTGACTTAAATTTCAACAGAGTCTCCCCTGTAGCTGGGCCTATCCACTTGTAAGAGAATCCCATAAACCATTCCTAACAACATATACATAATCCGATGACACAATATAACATAAAAACAACACCAATCGTGGCCTCATAAACAATATATTACCACAAAGGAACACCCTTAGCATAAGTTGTACAAATGATACGTAATACATAGGGAACAATTTCATAGAATGATTACATAGCTATTCAAACAAATATGGGTACTTCTTCTTCATTTCTTCCTCGTCCTCCCAGGTGGCCTTTTCAAACTGCTGGTTTCACCATAACACTTTCACGGAGGCAGTTTCTTTATTTCTCAACTTTTGAACTTGCCGATCAATAATAGAAACGGGAGTCTCTGCATAAGTCAATTCCTCATTAACCTCAATAGTCTCAACCGAAACAATGAGTGTCGGGTCTCCAACTACTTTCTTCAACATAGACACATGAAATACCGGGTGCACTAGTGACATCTCGGGTGGTAGCTCAAGCTTGTACGCCACCTCATCGATCCTCTAAGTGATTCTGTATGGTCTGACATACTCGGGCTCAATTTCCCTTTCTTACCAAATTGCATTACACCTTTCACGGGGGAAACTTTCAAGAATACCCAATCTTCTTCTTTGAACTCCAAATCCCTACAACGAACATCCGAATAGGACTTCTAACGACTCTGAATAGTCTTCAACTGCTCCTTAATGATCTTAACTTTTTCCATGGCCTGATACATGAGGTCTGGCCCCATTAACTCTGCTTCTCCAATCTTGAACCACCCAATGCGAGATCTACATCTCCTTCTATATTAAGCCTCAAACGGTGCCATCTGAATGCAAGCATGAAAACTATTGTTGTAGGAAAATTCTATGAGTGGCATGCGATCATCCCAGCTACCTTTGAGGTCTACAACACAAGCGCACAACATATCCTCAAGCGTCTGAATAGTCCTCTTTCCCTACCCATCAGTCTGCGGGTGAATGGTTGTACTAAGATTCACCTGAGTACCCAAACCTTGCTGAAATTGCTTCCAACTATTAGCCGTTAACTGTTCCCCCCTGATCAGAAATGATAGAAACTAGAGTGCCATGCAACATGACTATTTCTTTGATATACAACTAAGCATATTGTTCCGCCTTATCGTAGCCTTAACCAGCAAGAAGTGTCCTAATTTCATGATACGATCCCCAATCACCCAAATCGAGTCAAACTTATGAGGAGTACGAGGTAATCCTACCACAAAATCCATATTAATCATTTCCCACGTCCACATTGGAATTTCTATGTTTTGCACCAACCCACCGGGCCTTTGGTGTTCGGCCTTCGGTTGCTGACAATTTGGACACTTCGCCACAAAGTTTGCTACATTCCTCTTCATATCATCCCACCAATAGACATCATTAAGATCATGATAAAATTTTGTAGAACCCGGGTGCATGGAATACCTAGAAGTGTGAGATTCAGTCATAATTCTTTCTCGAAGACCATCCACGTTTGGAACACATAGTCGTCCTTGGTACCTTAGTGCACCATTATCCATGCCAAGAGAAAAGACCATTGTCTTATGTTTTTGAATTCCCTCTTTCGGTTGAGCCAACAATGGATCATTGTATTGCTTCTCCTTGACTTCCACAACAAGTGATGATTCAACCCTATTTTGCACAATCACCCCTTCTTCACTATAGTCCACAAGACGAACTCCCAAACTAGCCAATCGGTAAACTTACTTGGACAATGGACTTTGATATGCCTCCAAGTGTGCTAAACCACCCATAGCTCTCTGGCTAAGAGCATTCGCCACAACATTAGCCTTCCCCGGATGATATATAATATCAATGTCGTAATCCTTGAGTAATTCAAGCCATCTTCTCTGCCTCGGATTCAGCTCCTTCTATTTGAAAATATATTAAAGGCTCTTATGGTCCGTGAATATATCCACATGGACCCCATATAAATAATGATGCCAAATTTTCAATGCAAATACCACCGCTGCGAGTTCTAAGTCATGTGTTGGATAGTTCTTTTCATGATTCTTTAGTTGCCTAGAATCATAATCTATCACCTTCCCATGTTGAATTAATACACACCCAATCCCGATCCTTGAACCATCACAATATAAAACAAATCCATCCATACCACCTGGTAGGGTCAACACGGGTGCCGTAGTCAATCTTGCTTTCAACTCCTGGAAACTCTTTTCACAAGCATCTGACCATTGGAACTTAATTGCCTTCTACGTCAATTTAGTCAATGGAGAGGCAAGAGTAGAAAATCCCTCCACAAAAGTTCTATAAATACATCCTTTGTTGATCATCTTCGCAGCCTTAAGGTAAGAAATAAACCTACCCTTTGTCACCGCATCATCACCCTTCCACTAAATGACTTGCTCATTTGGAAATTCGAACCTAACGGTCCTGGTTCAGCAATCAAGCTTGGAAAAACATGAATAAAGCCAGTCCATTCCCATTATTACATCAAAATAGACCATCCCCAATTCAATGAGATCGGACATGGTGTCCCGACCATGCAATGTGACAACATAATCCCTATAAACTCATGCAGCCCAAATACACTAACCAACTGGAGTAGATACAAATAACAGCTCATGAAGATGTTCCGGTTCTATCCCAAATTCCATAGCAACATAAAGAGTAACATATGACAATGTTGAACCGGGGTCAATATGAGCATACACATTATGAGATTGGATAGTCAATATACCTGTAATAACATGTAGAGAAGCCTCTGAATTCTAACGACCCCTTAAATTATAGAAACGGTCGGATCCTCCTAAACTCTGTGCTCCACCCCTACATGTACCATGCCCTGCGAGTGTTGGAGTGCCTCGAGCTAGAGGAGGTGTTGTGGATGTAGTAGATGCAGAACTGGCTGGCTGTGTTGGGCCCCTGCCTGCACCCTGGCAGGACGAACAACAATCCCTCTGAATGTGACCCCTCAATCCGCATCCGTAGTATATGGGTAAGTCCATGTAGCATATTCCTAGGTGCATCTTTCCACACTTAGGCATGAGGGCCTCCGCTGCTGCAGGAATCTACCACCATGACGACCCTAGTGGTAGTGCTGACTGGGTGCTGCTAGTGGTGCACTAGCCGAAGACTAAGCAAAGGATTGAGTTGGCCCTGAAAACCCTCCCTTGAATGTTGACCTGCCACCACCAGAAAAACCACCAAAGTTGCCCGTAGACCGGGCCTTATTACTACCCTCTCGCTCCATTCTATTCCTCAATTTGTGGGTCTCTATGGCTTGAGTGAATGCCATTATCTTACCATAGTTCATATCAGAATTCAACGTAGCTGTAGCGGCCTAATTAATTACCAAGGGACTAAGGTCCTGCATAAACCGGTGCACTCTATCCTCCAAAGTGGGCAACATGTAAATTGCATACTTGGACAGGTACGCGAATCTTATATGGTAATCCCACACACTAAGGCTACCTTGACTTAGGTCCTCAAACTCAGTAGGACAGGCTGCCTTAGTCTCAGAAGGCAAAAAATGATCAATGAAGGCATCGACAAACTCACCCCACTTCACTGAAGGGCTCCCTTCTTCACGGAACTCCTCCCACAGTTCAAACCAAGGATATGCCACCTCTTTTAGGCGGTAGAAAGCCAATTCAACTGCCTCTGTCTCAGTAGAAAGCATAACTTGGAGAGTTTTGTGCATCTCATCAATGAAGTCCTAGGGGTCCTCCTCTGGGTTAGTTCTCGTGAACACAGGAGGATCCAACTGGAGAAACCTGTTCACCCTAGAACTAGCAGAATCCCCTAGTTGACTGGAAGAAGTGGGTGGAATATTTGATTTACTAGGCCTGGGAAGCCACTATCTAACCCAACATCTGTATGGCTCCCCTAAGATCAACATTAGAAACACCAGAATCGAAAGCTGGAATTGGAGGTGGATTGGTATATCAGTTGGAGGGACCGTTTCACCCTTAGTAGGTGTTGGGACAGGCATGGTCTGATAAGTTATTGTAGAATTAGGCAGCTTAGTAACTGGAGGATTATTCTTACTCTCGGTAGTTGTAGGGACAGGCGTGGTCTAATAAGTTGTAGTAGAATCAGGCAGCTTAATAACTGGAGGAGTATTCTCACTCCTTGGGTGCTCACCCGCATCATTAAATATAGAATCAACTGTCACTTCTGGGGTGACATTGGCTCTTTGGCCAGTTCTTGCGTTCTTCTTAGGTGCCATATACTGAAGGTTCGAGCAAAGCACGAGTTAAAGAAGGAACAATCTTATATTCAGCTTTATCGCACGATCGAGAACATGATTGAAGGGTATTATTCCTAAATGCCCATGTAGCATCCTAATTATAGATGTGGTCGGCAACACACCGATAATAAGGACTCTACTAGACACGGATCCGAGACATCCTAGGACACTTTAAAACCATAGGCACTGATACCAAGTTTGTCATGCCCCAAAATTGGGGAGCACGACCGACGCTCAACCAGTTGAACCCGCCCGAGTCTACAATACCAATTAGCCAATAAGGTGATCATGTCTACAATACCAATTCATTACCAATAGTTTCATCATTTTAAAGTCTCGAATTTCACACACATTTTTCATAGTCTGAAATGGAACAATTAATAAAACCACAACAATTAATACATGACTCCGAAATGAAGTGGGGCTCACCAAGTCAGTTGGGAAGAGGGTGTACGGCTGTCACTGACCAATGTCTCCTGCTGTGGAACCACCTGCATCTATTAAAGATGCAGCGCCCCGGCAAAAGGGACGTTAGTACCATCGAATAGCACTAGTACGTATAATTGAACACCTTCTCAATAGAATGAATAATATTACGAAGAGGAACAATCATAAACTCAATGGAAGCCTCGAACAATACCAAAACATCAAGTTAGAACTACATAAATGTTCAAGTAAATTTCCATATTTTAAAGTTGCAGATCCTTAATACCGATGTATCATCGTTCACAATACAATTATTCATAAAACCAATACCACCATACTTTTAGCACGAAGTGCGATCATGCCCCGATCGGCTAGGGCATCTGATTAGCGATATCAACCATAATCACTCTCAATACCAATACCACCATACCTTTAGCACGGAGTCCGATCATGACCCGATCGGCTAGGCCATCTCATTAGAGACATCAACCACAATCACAATTTCCAATACAATCACCACCATGTGTGCGGTATGGTGCCTGATCACGACCTGATCAGCTAGGCCATCTCATTTGAGACATCAACCTTGTTATATCATTCATTTCAATTCATACTTCTTTCACGTCTTTTAATTTCATTGGCACTAGTGGCCATAATTATAAAATTATTTTTGGCAATTGGCCGTATTTCATAATTCAAATTCTTTTTCAACTTTCATACGTCATCATCGTCATCAGCAACAACAAGTCTTTTGAATTCAAGACTTTAAATACTCATGGGAGCAACTAAGAATCTTAGGCACATAGAGACTTTTCACACAATTTGGCATAAAAACCTTCATTCAAACTTGACTTGAAGTCTTAAAGGTTTCACCACACAACCCATACTTTGAACACATCCTAAAATTATAAGATAACATGATAAAAGCATTTGGAATTCATATTGAACATATATCTTTCAACACAAGCATATTCGGAATGGCCAATTTCATAATGATCAATTCGGGACTTACACAAATTACACGAACACCGTGGGATTCAGTTCTAAGAGAAGAGTTTAGCCAACATACCTCAATTCAGCTTCCTTAAACTCTAAAATGTTCCGGAATTCTTAGCAACATAAATCTATTTTAGAAATATAACAAGTTGAACCAAAATTAGGAAGATGATCATGGTTCTAGCTCATTTGAGCATTTTATCAAACACTATGTGTGCATTAAGGTTTCGAGGTCTTTTTATGGAGGATTCCATCATCCCACAACACATTCTTTACCAGTTTTAGCTCACAATCTTCCTACACCCTTTGATAACACGTGCATGCAAAATAAACAACCCCCGTACCCAATAATTGTCTTGCTAATTACCCATTCTAAGATAAATTTCGAAATTTAGGGCTAGGGTGCAGAATCTTACCTGTAGGATGAAGACCTAGTGAGTTTTCCTTGTTAATCTTTAAAGATTTGAGCAAGAATTGAAGGACAATTTGTTGAAGAACGCTCTCCCACTCTAGGGCACTCTCTCACTCTCAAAATATCAGGTTTTAGCTCAAAAATGACTTATCCCCTCTCTCTACCCGGCCTTGAGGTTATTTAATGCGCTCATACGTGCGCGGCCGCGCACCTGGGAAAGTGTCTGCATATCTGGCCGCGCAGACAAGGCAGACACTCCCAAATATGTGCGGCAGCGAATTTGCCGTTCATATGATATAGGTCCAGTACAATGGCCATAATGTCCTGTATATGTATCCAAATGACGAACGGATTGATGCGTTGGAACCTAGAGTCAAAGAGATTTAATTTGATAGATAGCTCACCTCCTAATTCAGTATAGTTTGGTAGCAGCATGCATTTGAAGTTGGATGTTGTGCGAATTGAGACATCCTTTCCACGTAAGGTATCCAAGTGTTCCACACAAATTCTTTCCATTCACAAAACTCCTTAGTATGTTCCAACACACCTTAAACACATATTTTCATTTCAAAATGATGTGGTTCTATCCCATGAGTATCATTTGATACTCGAACATGTTATTCCCAAATTGGTTGGCGCACCTTAAAATCTTAAATTATTAAGAAATTTTAATGGGGCCTTACACTACCAGAGGCCAAAAATCACATCAAACAACATCAATTCTACAAATCGTAGCCTAATTCAAGGCTATTGAAACTATGAACATCAGACTTCCAAAACTAATGCCGATTCATACCAAAACAACTCTGATTGACCTCATATTTTGCACACAATTCATAAATGACATGGCAAACCTATTCCAATTTCCGTAATTGGAATCCAACCCCGATATCTATAAAGTCAACTCCTGGTCAAACTTCTAAACATTCCAAACCTTCAACTTTCTAACTTTTGCCAATTCAAGATCAAACGACATACAGACCTCCAAATTACTTTTTGGACATGCTACTAAATTTAGAGCTATTGGAACAATCAAAACTCCATTCTGGAGTCATCTAAACAAAATTAGAACTACGGTAAACTCCTTCAACTTAATCTTCCAACCTTGGGACTAAGTGTCCCATTTCACTCTGAAACTCACCCGAACATAAACCAAACACCCCCAGAAAGTCACATAACCATAATAGAACATAGAGGAGAAAATAAACAGGGGATCAGAGCAAAAATACTTAAAACTACATGCCAGGTCATTACAACAATCATGAGGAGTAAGTCGCAAGCACATAGAGTGTTCTAGATGGCAGGCAAAATGTACTTCGAGTTCGCAAATGGTGAGGTATTTGTAAATTGTTTAATGGGAATGGTCATCGAGATCACAAGTATATAGTCGCATTCGTGTAGAAGGGTCTTTTGGAGGACCAAGAAGTTTGTTCTTCATGATCGCAAGGATATGTTCGCGATCACGAAGGGTATGCCTAGGCAGACTATTTAACATCTCTATTTCAAAGCTTCGGTAAACATACCACATTTTGAGTTAGAGAGCTCAATTTTGGGCGATTTGGGAGAGGATTTTATCACGATTTGGGTTAGCGTAAGTACTTTTTACTCACATTTGTTTATATTCCATGATTCGATCATTGTTTGTAGCATTTAATTGGTTAATTAAAGTGAAAAAATTTAGGGGTTTTTGTAAACAAATTCCTAAAGTTAAAATTTAGGATTTAAAAATCATTTCAGGTCGGAATTGGATGAAATTGGTATGGTTGAACTTGCAAGTGAATGGGTGTCCAGAGTTTGAGAGTTTGATTGGATTTCAAGGTGCGATGTCGGGATTGACTTTTCGGGTTGAGTTTTGATTTTGATAAAGATCGAAGCTTTATTGTTTGAAGTTATTTTCTACAAAATTATTTTATGATATTAAGTTGTTTGTGACTAGATTCGAATTGTTCGGAGGCCGATTCGCGTGGGAAGGTATTTTTGGACTATTGACTCGCTCGTTTTGACGTAAGTAACATATCTAATCTTGGATTTGAGGGTAATTAACCCTGGGAAATATGTTACATAAGACATATTGAGGTGACACACATTCTAGGTGACGAGAATGGGTGTGTGCACCGAAGTGTTCATGATTAAGGGTAGTTGTAGACTATTATGAGATTTGTCTTCTATCATGCCTTGTTATGTCCGTGTCTTCTCGACTTGTAATGTTGTTTGAGCCATGATTCATGTTAGAAACTATATATAGGCTATGTGCTATTTGTTGGAAACATGATAGGCCTTGTTCTTGCTGTTTATGATCTATTTGCCTAAATTGCACTCATAAACTCAGTCACGATGCTATGTCAGTGTATGATATCTTTGTCTTAGTACTTTCTTATTTGATTCTTCACATGTTGTTGGTGCCTCATATGTGTAAAACTATTTAACTAAGTTTTGTGATATGTGATTATCTGAGACTTTATTAGTTTTGAATTTGGAAATGTTTATTAGTTCATTAGGCTTGAATTGGGATACGATATGTGGTTTTGTTGTTTGATGTGATTTTAGGCTTCGAGTAAGTTTTTACTGTGTTTTAGGATTTGTTAGTGTAATTGGCTAAGGTCCCGAGGGCTTCGGGTGTGTTTCGAATGGTTTCAGACTTTCTTCATGTGTTGGAAGTTTTGATTTCTATGATTCTGGTATCCTTCTTAGGGATCACAAAGAATGGGTCGCGATCACGTAGAGTCTTTTCTAGCAGATAAGTTTTTCCCTTCGTATTTGTGAAGAGAAGGATCCATTCGCGAAGCCTTGAGGTGTTTGTTCATCATGAATGTGAGTGTCGGGCCGCGTCCACATAGAAAGAAGGCGAGGTTGTATGGTGGCATGCATTGTTCATCGCGCTCGCGAGGACGGAGCCACCATCATGAAGCCTTATGACATTTTGTCACCACGTTCGCATTTGTAGCTTCGTGTTCGCGTAAGAGCTTTAGGGATTTGGTGAAATTTGTTCTTCGCGATCGCAAAGTCTTTTCCGCGATAGTGGAGAGTTTGTGAAATATAGTACTCTAGTTCGAGGGTTTGGTTCATTTTAACATATTTTGAGTTGTAGAGGTCAGTTTTGTGCGATTTTGGAGTGGATTTGCATGGTTTGGATCGGGGTAAGTGTTTTTGAATCAGAGTTGCCCATTATTCATAATTCCATCATTGTTTTTATTATTTAATTAGTTATTTGTGTTGGAGAAATTTGGGGTTTATTTAAAAGCTTTCCAAAATTATAAACTGAGGATTTGAAGGTTGATTTGAGGTCAGAAATGGATAATAGTTTATGGTTGGACTCGTATCGAAATGGGTGCTCAATATTTGTATGTTTGATCAGGTTCCGAGGTACGGGTCCGGGTTGACTTTTTGATTCTCATTAAAGATTGAATCTTTATTATCCTGTCACGCCCCGAACCTGGGGGCGGGACCAGTGCTCAACTAAGATAACCCGGCTGAGCAAGCCTGTACAATACATTCTACCCGAACTTACTCATGAATGATAGTAAAATCCAATTCATTAATTAATCAGTAGGGAGGATCAAGTAAACAACAACACCAATTCATTATCAGCAGTTACATCATTTATAAGCTTCTAAAATACATACGTTTTCATAGTGTAATGTGGAACATGTGATCCAATTACAACATTACTAGTTTGACTTCCCCACCCCAACATACCACCCACGCTATGTCTACTGAGCCTCTATTAGATACAAAAAAGGACAATTATAGTGCCAGCAACAAGGCTCCAGCTATACCTCAAAACATGGTGATAAAATGAACAAAAGATACATGACCCCGAGTGAAGTGGGGCTCACCAAATCAGCTGGGAAAAGAGTGTAGTGCTATAGGAGATCAATGCCGTATGTTGTGGAACCGCCTGTATCCATTAAAGATGAAGCGCCCCCGGCAAAAGGGACGTTAGTACTCTCGAATAGTAATAGTATATATGACTACACTCTCACAAAGAAACGAGCAGTAATGCAAGTAAGGACAGTCATAATATCAGTTAAAGCCTCAAACAATTACCAAATATGAAATTAGAGATAGTATAAGTTTTTAAATAAATTTCCAAATTTTAAGTTGGGAAATCTTTGGTACCGGTATACCATTATTCACAATTTCAATTATGATTTCCAACAGAGTTACCACCATGTNCGACATGGCGTCTGATCATGACCCGACCGGCTAGGCCGTCTCATGCTAGGCATCAACCAAATCACAATTTCAATTGTAATTTCTAACACAGTCATTGCCATGTGCGCGACATGGCGTCCGATCACGACCCGATCGCTAGGCCGTCTCATGTGAGATATCACCCTTTTCTATCAATCATCTTGTTTTATATTTCTTGCACATCTCTTCATTTCATTGGCACTAATGATCACAATTGTATTATTTCTCTTGGCACATTGGCCGAGTTTCATATTTCACATTTCGCATTACGTGATTCATATTTCATGCACACCTTTTTACTTTCAACCATCATCATGGAATTTCCAACAACAAGGCATTTCTATTCAAGACATTTAAGTATACATTTGAGCAAATAGGAGTCTTAGGCACATCATGATTTCTTACGCAATCTTTCATTGTCTTTCATTTGAAACACAACTTGAAGTCAAGGCATTTAGATATGCAACCCATACTTTGAACACATTCTCAAATAGTAGTACAACATAAAGAGAGCATTTGAATTACATATTAATCACGGATGTCGGTTGACACCTTCTTATTTGGATAATCGATTCACAATGAGCAACTCGGGACTTACATGGATATTATGAGGTTTAATTTTTAAGAGAAGAGTTTAGACAACATACCTCACTTGAGCTTCCTTAAATCTAAATGTTTCGGAAATCTTAGCAACGTCATTCTATTTTAGCTCAATAATATCCATATATCCCATGATCAATCATGTATGAAGAATAAGCCACTTTCATACCCATGAATTATCTTACTAATTGCCCATTTATAGTTAAATTTCGAAATTAAGAGATAAGTTGTAGAATCTTACCTCTAGGATGAAGACATAGTGTGTTTCCCTTGTTAATTATTCCAAGATTTGGAGTAACAATTAGGGAATAATTGATTGTGGAACTCTCACCCTCTCTAGAGCCTTTTCTTTCACTCACAATATCAAGTTCTCCCTTCAGGAATGGTCCATAGAGTCTAAATAACGAAATGAAGCTCCGAAATGGGATCAGCGGTCGCATATGCGAGCGCATAATAGTTCTACGGTTCGCGAAATGCGTCGCGAAATGGCCCTCCGGAACTAGGCTGGTCTTCCCCAATATGTGGCCGTTATGTGATCCCCAGACCTGTTCTGTCGTCGCATAATGTGCCGCTGAACCTCCCTCCACAAAATTTCCATGCAGGTTATGCGATAAGTGTGCGGCCAGCAAAATAGTTTTGCGGTCGCATAATGGGCCACGAAATAATATCCAAAAATGGCCCAAATGAATTCGTCACTCTGTGGCCATTCTGTGGCGTGCATAGTTATTCTGCGGCCGCATAATGGGCCGTAGAAATGCCCTATTTTTCCAAACAATTTTCTTCAACTTCCCAACCATGAGGTCAACCGTGAGATGCGCTAAACCGCAACGAATTCCAGAACCTTCATTTCTTCAACGGTTGGAGAAACCGTGTCCAACGGTTTGAGCAACCATATCCAATGGTTGGAGCAAAAACTAGAATTTCCAGCAACTTTAACAAAGCTCAAATCGATCCGAACCCCGTCCGAAACTCACCCGAGGTCATCGGGACATTTGCTAAATATACCAACAGGTCTTAAACTACAATAAAAACTTAGTCGAGGCCTCAAACCAAGTCAAAAAGGTCAAAATTATAAATCACGCCTCGTATCGAATTATGAGTTTATGAATTTTCCAAATTCAATAATTTGCGCCGAAAGATATCAAATCAGTCTGGAATGACTTCAAATTTTGCATATGAGTCATATGTTACATAATGGACCTGTTTCAATTTTTGGAATCAAAATCTGACACTGTTATCAACAAAATCAACCTTCGGCCAACTTATAACTATTTTAAAACTTCAACTTTTCCAATTTTTACCATAATGAGCCGAATTGTCCTACGGACTTACAAATCCAAATCCGAACATACGCCTAAGTCTGAAATCACCATACGAATCCATTGAAATCATAAAAATTCCATTCTGGAGTCATTTGCACAAACGTCAAACTCCGGTCAAGACTTTTCTTTTAAGCTTTATAAATGAGAATTGTTCTTCCAATTTAATATCGAATCATCCGAAAACCAAACTCGACCGCACACACAAGTCATAATACATATTACAAAGATGCTTGGGACCTTAAACATTTGAATGGGACATTAATTCTCAAAATGACAAGTTTGGTCGTTTCATTTATCTCACTCATTGTTGAGTTATTCTTATTTTAAGTCATTATTACTTATTATGTCATTCATTGTCGAGCTTATTCTTCCGTTTCATTGTATTATTGTAATTCTTGTGTTGACTTACATGCCGTACTCCCGTGTTATTATTGTTGTCGTTGTACTCAGTGTTGTTGAGCCGTGGGCTATGTGTAATTATGGTATTGGGATTGTTGGTAAGGAAATATTGTGGCGTATGGGCAAATGTGGTGCGAGTTGTTATATTGTGTTGTTATACTTTTGGCACATGTGGGACTCTTTAGAGGATTGTCATGGTGTTTTCACGTGAGTTGTTCGTCCTATTATTATTATTGATATTTGCGCATGCGGCGTGGGAAGACGGGCTATATATGTTTGGTTTTCGCATGTGGCAAGAGAAAGCAGGACAATTATTATGCTCATGTGGCAAGATAAGGGGGGCATTTACTTTATTGTTGCGCACGCGTCGAGACAAGGGGGTTATGTCGGGGATGATTTGTGATGGCCGGGGTCGTTGTCATTGATAATATTTGTGTGGTGGTGTGACTATCTTGTGTGAGTCATGCATATCAAGGGCTTTAGTTGTGTTGTTTCCAATGTGCTATTTGGTGTCTCTGATCTTACTTGTTGACTCGAGCTGTGATAGTAAACTTGCACAACCATACACCATAATATGTCACATATATCAATCCAGAAGTATAATTCTTGATGTTCCTTGATCATGTACATGTATTCTTGTATATCTACTTTCTATGTAAGGATTGTATTGTTGGCATGTGAGCGGTTCGTGAGGATATGAGATATTGTTACTGTTGGCACATGAGTTATTCGCGCGGGTATGAGGTTATTATTATTGGTATTGGCACATGAGTTGCCCGTGCAGTGCGTGAGTTGTCCGTGTGATTGTGATTAACAAAGTGGGCACGAGATGCCATGTGATTAAGAATCATAATTTGGGACCCGTGATTTGTGATTATGAGGCATGGTACCTCGGTGTAATTCTTGTATAATCCTTATGAAATAATGATTGATTATTTGGTTGTCACTGTTTGCCTTAATTGGTTTCACTATTTTCTTTAACTGTGTTCTTGTTACCTTGCAACGTTATCATATGTTTACTCTTTGTTGCTTACTATTGCTCCTACTTTCCATTTGCTAGCATTATATACTTATTCTTTCATTGTTTAGCCTTACATTGATATTCGTTCCTCTGTTAGCTTTATATTATTACTTGTACGGGTTATTTTGTCTAGTAGGTGTATCGACTGTTCCTCATCACTACTCCACCGAGGTTAGTCATAATACTTACTGTGTACCGTTGTGGTGTACTCATGCTATGCTTTTGCACATTTTTATTCAGATCCAGTACATCTGCCTGTGCCAGATGCTAGTGACTGACCATTTATTTTCGGAGACTTCAAGGTCCACCAGCTCAATGCTCGTAGGCCTCAGAGTCATCACCTTATTTATTTATATTATTGCTTATCTCTTGTTCAAACAAGTATTGTATTTAGAGATTATTAGTGCACTCTCTGTAGAGCTTATGACTCGTTTCCACCAGGTTTTTGGATTTTTTGATAGTTGTACTGTTTAGGTTTTATTATGATAGATTAATAGTTTAATTTGATATCTAATCTGTAAATTCTGTTAACTCTCATTGTATGTTAGGCTTACCTAGTCTTAAAGTCCAGGTGCCATCACGACATCCTAAGGTGGAAATTTGGAGTCGTGAGTCGGTAGAGCTCTAGGTTCATAGGTGTTACGAGAAGTACGAAATCTTAGTAGAGACTTGCATATCAGTACGGAGATGTTTGTACTTATCTCCTAGAGGCTATGAAACTAATTAGGATCCTTCACTTCTTTCAATCCTATCGTGCGAGTTTTTTGATATCAGAGTTTGAGCCTTTGTCATTATATTCTCACACAAATGGTGAGGACACAAGCTGTAGTTAGCGATAATGCTTCCCCTAGAGACGGTGTTGCTAGAGGATGAGGCAGAGATAGAGGTAAAGGCCAAGTAGGAGAACGTGCTACAAGTAGAGAACCTACCGGAGTAGTATCTAAGGAGCCATTTGTAGCTCTGGCTAGGCACCAGGCACCAAAGGTGCCTGTTGGTATCGTCGGACTTCAGGAGTCTTAAGCGCAGTTCTTGAGCATGTTTGGTATATTGGCTCAGGTGGGATTGATTACAGTTTCATCCACTACTTCACATATTGGGGGAGGAGCTCAGATGATAACAACATGATAGGGGTCCATGAGTTACTAAAGAAAAACAAGAAAAACGTGCGGAAGCTAAAAGAAAATAAAGAAACGAAAAAGACAGATAGATTGAATTTGAGAAAGAGTTTCTTGAATTCAAGAAGTCTATTGTTGAAGTTAAATCCTAGCAACAACAATTAGCTAATGAAGAACTAATCGCGATTGGTAGAGAATTAAAAACAAGAGATAGATTCTGAAACCCGACCCTTTAGAATAACAAGAACAACAATAAGCCTAAACTTATCACCTTTCTTGAATACCTAATCTCACATTTTTTGTCGATATTGTCTATTATGATCTTCCTTAAAACAAAGAATATACCCCTTTATATAGAGAGGGAGTCACTTAATTCTACAAAAAAAATAAAGAAAGAAAATCCTAAATACTTTGGACAAAATGTCTAACTACCTTAGGATATGATCTTGAAACTCCAAAACGAATCTTGAAAATCTTAGAAATCTTTGAAAAAGAAATAAAGTCTTAACTACTTTGGACAAATGTCCAACTACCATAGGATATGATCTTGAAAGTCCAAAACCAATCTCGAACATTTAAATCTTGAAGGAAATTTGCAAGTTACTTGGCACCAACTTTCACTCGTCATCTAGCACGACTATTGTACCCTTCTTTGACATCATATAAGTCATTTGTATGCTATAAAAATATGACTTCGAGTATGACTTATTGGACTGCAAGTTTGGACACATTTTAGGTGCCAAAATGGTCCAAAAGTGTGCTGATTAGGACCTTCTTCAAAGGATGTCTCTTGGGATTCATCACTCTTCTTCTTGAACATAAACTTGGGCCATAAAAAAATTG
>AWOL01S0007894.1:32061-48400 GCA_000715115.1 Nicotiana otophora
TAAACAAGGATAGAGAATATACAACCTGTGACATCTGGGTACCTCTGAGGGCTATTGACATGAAATACATGATACATACATATATATACATAAACTTTTAAAACATACGCCTATGTGTGCATCACCATCATCATATCGTACCCGGCCGTAATAGGCTCGGTAAAACATACCCGACCATCATAAGGCTCGGCAGAATCGTACCCGGCCACATGGAGCTCGGTAAAACCCAACTGATCAGTGGTTGCACAATAGGTGCCGTACCCGGCCGACTATAGTGCGGCTCGGTAGAATAAAATAGATACATATATATGGTGCATGATGGACAAATTGGAATCACAGTTTGAACCTTTCGGAGTGACGTAATGTCGGTATCCTTCATACACGTTATTAGGATTAACTCTTCATCAAGAATCTTATAAGAATCAGGAATTACCAACAAAATTGATAACATAAGAATAAGAGAAGTAACATCAACATCAATCGTTCCATAAGAAGGGCAACAATGTAAGTACTGCTAGCTTCTAAGAGTAGAGTATCTTTGGAAGCTCGTTCATTACATTATGTACAATCGGAGTCGTGCAAAAGAATGAAGGGGATAGCCTCACATACCTTGTATATACTGCCCAACCTCAAGCTATGCAAATGTCACGACTCCTTAGTCTACAATAAGAGAAATGACACTATCATTATCGCTTAAGCGTCGTAACTATTATGTATCGACCGCAACCTATTTTACGATGAAATGGACAGCACCTCCCCTATTTATATGACTTCCCACAAGTCAAGACCATCACCAAACAGCCCGAACAACATCAACAATAATCATATTTAGCCTCCCAAAACAGTCCACCAACCAATAACATTACTACCAAGCCTTTCGATATATATTTCGCAAGTTCTAGCTTCAACGACTTAGCCGCAACTTGGATAATCTTAAATATATATAGAGTAAGAGGTTCCTTACCTTTAAACANACATTACTACCAAGCCTTTCGATATATATTTCGCAAGTTCTAGCTTCAACGACTTAGCCGCAACTTGGATAATCTTAAATACATGTATAATAAGAGGTTCCTTATCTTTAAATGGAAAGAACAACTCCAATTTGACCTTAATTGTCCACGAATATCCCTCCAATTCTGCCACAAGAACAAGGAAGCAAAACTAGCAATCAATTCGGGTTTTTTGGCACTAGAATTACTTTAGAAGACTTGAAATTCACCTAGGGTTGATATTGAAAACTTGAGGGAGTATTTACAGAACATAAAAAACTTCAAACAACCTCCCACACGATCTGTAAGAACACAAAAATCAGCAACAACATGATGAACAAGAAACTTACTAGCGCCACGGGATTCCCGACACTTGATTTGTGTTGTTTGCCCTTTGTTTGGGTCTTGGATCATGAGAAAACCTTGAAAGAGTGTTTTTAGGGTTCTAAGGTCTGAATATAATGAAACAGAATGACTTAAAACGGGGTTGAGGCATCTTATATATATCCATATGTCTTACACCGCCTATGTGGGCCCCATAGAGAGCTGCTCGTGCAGTCTCGCAAAAACACGAATATCTCTCTATTCCGAGATCGTATCGATAAACGGTTTAATGAGTTAAACACTAGACTCATAGATCTTCAATTTTGTGCGTAGAAAATTATAAACGTAAGTTGCGACAACTTTTGTCGACTTTTGTTTCATAACTCGCTTGACTTCAAGACTTATGATACGGATATTATATGATTCAAATACATTAAAACATGACCTCTTGGGACAATTAAGCAATTCTAGTTTTACCCAAAAATATGGGTTACAACATCATTCATTTTGTTTAACTTCTAATACTTTTTAACCACTCTTATACACCCTTGTATCGTTTAAGACAAATAGGATTAACTTCTTATCATCTCAAAGGTAATCTCTTCTTGAATTTACGTCGACTAACTTACGGCGTGATCTAAGGTACGTGAATTTGGTTTGTAACAGCCTACTTCTTCCAGTCATCCAGGGGAATCTGCTAGTTCCAGGGTGAACAAGTTTCTTTAGTTAGATCCTCCAATGTTTACGGGTACCGATCCCGAGGAGGACCCCCACGACTTCATTGATGAGATGCACAAGACTCTCCGGGTTATGCATGCTACAGAGACGGGGGAGGGGGGGGGAGTGGAGTAGGCCTCCTACTGCTTGAAAGGGGTGGCTTATTCTTGGTTTAAGTTGTAGGAGGAATCCCGTGAGGAGGGAAGTTTTAGCTATGTAGATTCATTTCATGCCTTTAATTGAGTTGCCACACTATGTTACATTCATCATCTTTAGTCTATCTTTACTTGATTTACTTGTCATCGTTAATAATTGTTTTAACTCTTACTTGCTAATTGTCATTACATGTTTAGTTGAAGTTATTTTTTTCTATATTACTTTGCCTCAATGTGATTTACGGCCTTTATAAGTCAATACCAAGTTCAACAATAAGATATTTAAAGAAATAGGAGAACTGCTGGTTGGTATTGTTGAGACTCTTGTACATATTGCGGTTTAGCCATGGGCTATTTATTGTGGAAACACTATTATTGTTGACTTCTTTGGCAAGTTGTGATGCTGGGCACTTGAGGTGCGATTTGTGATACGTTGTGATATTGATACGGTTGTGATGGTATAGGGATTGGGGTCGAAACGCATGCGGTAAGATAAGGTGGGCTTGATACGCTTGTTGCTAGTAGGGGAACTACTTGAAGCCACGCGGTGTGCTAAGGTGGGCTAAAACGCGGGAATCTATTTCAAAAAAATGATTTGGAAAACTAAATGCAAGGCTCCCACGGTAATATAAGGAAAGATTAAGATTTGTATTGTTATATGAGACTATGAGGCAGTACCTCAGTAGTGATGCTTGATAATACATTTCTATTACATCACTTGTATTTTGGTTGCTTTGTTTCCTTGTCATATTATTCCTTGTTTACTTTCATGATGCCTTAATTGCCTTAGTTCAGTGTAGCTATTCTTGGTATATTTTTTTCATTGTTTCATTCCTCTATTTATCATTATCACATTGTCATATACCTGTTCAGTTTTCTTATTTATTCCAGTAGGGTGTTGACCTAACCTCGTCACTACTCTATCGAGGTTAGACTTGGCACTTACTAGATGTGTGATGCACTCATGCTACGCTTCTGTACATCTTTTTGTGCAGATCCGGGTACCTCTTACCCGCCTAGGCACCCGTGAGTCGAGCTCGGATTTGGAGACTTCAAGGTATACATGCCGGCGTATGCGGGCCTCGGTGTCACCCTCTATCTAGTTCTCTTTGATTTTCCCTTTTTATAGATATTGTTGTATAATGAAGTTCAGTATACTCTTGTAGAGTTTGTGACTTCGTATCACTAGAATTTTGGGAGTTTTGTTCTATTGAGTTGCCGAGATCTTTTAGGCTAGTTGTTGAGTTATATTAAAGTTTTTATCATTTTTTAGTTACATTTTTCATGTATGTTAGGCTTATCTAGTATTAGAGACTAGGTGCCATCCCGACATTATGCGGAGGGAAATTGGGGTCATGACAATTTAGAAGGAGAAAACCAGACATAAGATAACTGCCATGGCAAAACATGATGAAATGGTCTGAAACCCATCCGAGACACACCCGAAGCCTTCGGGACCCCGTCCAATCACTCTAAACAATCCCAAAACATAACACGAACCTACTCGAGGCCTCAAATCATATAAAACAACATCAAAACCATGCATCGCACCCCAGTTCATGCCTAATGAACTAATGAACTTCCAACTTCCAAAACTCATGGCGAAACACATCAAACCAACCCGAAATGACCCCAATGTTTGCATGCAAGTCCCAAATAACACAACAAATCCTATTCCAACTCCCAGATCTAAAATCTGAGCACGATTAAAATAAAGTCAACTCTTGGTCAAACATATCGTCCTTCCAAACTTTCAACTTCCAACGTTCGCCAAAAATCACCAAATCAACCTACGAATCTCCAAATCCAAATCCATACAAAAGCCTATGTCCAAAATCATCATACAAAGCTATTGGAATCATCAAAACATCACTACTGGGTCTTCTGCACAAAAGTCAAACTCCAGTCAACTCTTTCAACTTAAGCTTCCATCTTTAGGACTAAGTGTCCCAATTTACTCCAAGACCTTCCCGAAACCAATCCAACCACCCCGACGTGTTACATAACTACAAATGAACATAAAAGAGGCCATAAATAGGGCAATGAGGTTATAATACACAAAACAACCGGCCGAGTCATTACTAATGAACTTAAAGTTGGGATTTCTATGATATTCTATATGTTGATGCTTATGATGATGATCCACATGGCATTGTGGTGAGACGGCCTAGCCGATCAGGTCAAGATTAGATGCCATGCCTCACATATGGTGGTGATTGTGATTAATGATTGTGATTGAGATACTTATTGTGAATGTGGTTTATGCCTTCGGATGAGACGGCCGAGCCGATCAAGCCGTGATCAGACTCCGTGCTAAATTCACGATGGTATATCAGTACTGAGATAGTGATTGTGATTCTGGTTGATGTCATCGGATGAGATGGTACATTGGTACTCAAGGTCTCCCAACGAAAAATAATAATATCTTCATGTCTTGATTATTATCTTCATTGTATTATCTTCGTATTTTAAAAATTGTTATGTTTTAACTTGGCATTTAGATATCATCAATCGTTGCTTGTTGTTTCCATAGTTTTCCCTTTCTTATATTGGCATTCTATTTCGAAAGAGGACATTTAGCTTTACATACTAGTACTATTACATATGTACAAACGTCCATTTTTCCAGTGGCGCTATATCTTCAATGGATAAATGTAGTTTATCATCGGGCATCTTTAGTCCTCGTTATCATTTATTCCCTATTGAACAGGTTTTGGTAAACCCTACTCTATTCCGGGCCTGATGTCACTTGATGTCGTACTTTGTGTTTTGAGGTATAGCCAGGGCCTTGTCGCTGACACTTCCATACCTTCTGTTATACTACTCTTCCATACTACACTTATCAGTTAGACATGTTGTGGGTTGTACATTGGTGTTGGGAAAGTCAAAACTACAAATGTTGTATTTGTACCACATGTTCCACTTCAAACTATGAATGTGTAATATATTTTGGGAATTGTAAATCAAGCTACTAATGGCAATGGAATTGGTGTTGATTATAAAATCCTCATAATGTATAAACAATTGAATACATCTCCACTCTATTAATAGGCAAGGTTGAGTAGAAAGTATCTAACAAGCTTCTTGACCAGGTTATCTCGGCTTAGTACCATTCGCGCTCCTCGAGGTCGGGGCATGACAAACTTATTATCAGAGCCTAAGGTTTTAAAGTGTCCTGGGATGTCTCGAAGCCATGTCTAGTAGAGTCCTTCTTATCGGTGTGTTGTTGACCATATCTATAATTAGGAGGCTACTTGGGCATTTATGAATATCACCCTTCTCTGATACTCTAGATCGTGCGGTAGAGCTAGAGGTAGGAAGTTAATTTTCTCGTCATGTCTCGTTTTCCAGATGAGTAACCCACGAGTTCGAGACACCAAGGAGGGATTGAAAGAAATAGTTGCTAGGGAAAGTGACCTTATTCCTATTAATGATCCACGCCACTGAATCATGTGGTGGGGCACCTAAGAAACTAGAGAGGATTGTTGGCAACAATAAGCTGGAATGTTTGATTTGTAAGAAGAGCCACTTGTATTTATGTTGGATGACTCTTGAAATATGTTATGGTTCTTGAAAGAGGGGGGCACAAGAAGAAAGAATTCCCTAGGTTAGGGACACCCATCCCTGTCTGCCTGATGTACGGGAAGGAACATATGGCATCATGTCATGAGTATGCTGAAGTGCGTGTTAGGGGTTGCAGGCCTGGGTAATTCCAAGGGCCCACACAGCAAACATGTACAGAGATTGGTACTCCCGAGTGAAAGCCTGGAGGAAGGATAAGGGGGAAGCTTATGATATATGCAAAAGAAGGGTAAATATCAGGTCAGTGGGGTGAGTCAGTTTAATGGACCTCATCCCCATTGCGTGAAGTATAAGAGATATCATTCGGGGTATGTCACTATGGTACCAATGTATGTGGAGTCGAAGGGCATCACTTAAGGTACTGCCCTGTCAACCCAAAAGCACCAAATAGGTCACTCTTTAGTACATCATTACGAAGACCGCATAATTTTGCTTGTTGTATATGTACATCCATATTGAAGAGCATTCATAAACATGGTCTTAAAAAGAAACTAAATCGCAAAACATTGCATGTACCTTCTCTTTGAATGAGACACATTATTCTTGAAGCCACTTTATCACAAACTCTCTTGTTTACAACCTCTTGTGGAATTGAGCTCTACATTTATTTCCTTGAATTAAGTTATAACCGTAGGTTAACACTTCCCACTTGCATCCCCAAATTCTCAACAAGGGACTATACGTGATGAATTTCTTATAGAACCTGTTGATTCAAATGGAGAACATCTACTCACTTTTGCACAAACCATTATAATGTTTACCTATATGGTATTGAATCTAATGTAAGACAGCCTAGTGTTGAGATCCTTCTGGGGCCACTTTCTCTCTCTCCTGTGTATGTGGCTCGTATGGTCAGAACCATCAATTTACTCCCTTTGTGAACGTTATCACAAAACCTTTTCACTGTCTGGTAACATGAGAGCATATATCAGCACCTATCATATGTGTACATGTCAATTGAAAAGGGTCACTTGTCCGCATAAAGATCCTTTGAAATTTGAGATTTACACAAATTCATCATAGGAAGATCTTTTTGTTTGCCCATCTCAGTATGACTTTCATATCCACTTATATCATTCTGCAGTAAGTAGCTCACTTTGTTTTATCCTAGTATTATAGTTTCCCATGATGTGGCCTAGTATTGCAGTTTGAGAGTTATTATGGCAGAAACGTGTCTAGTTCATAACAAGTGTTCATTTTCTATTTACACATATACAACATATTCTGACTATGTTCCTAAGTAAGTAAGTTCATTGTGCTAGTTACTGAAAATTGTTGGATAACAATGAGAGATCACATCTTTCCATATATTGCTTTAACACTTCCTTTCTCATAAGGATCCTTGATAGGCTCTTTGTCAAGACCAAATACACTTTTGGGGTTATCATAGCATCATGCCTGTTTCTCATGTTTTTCCCATTCCTTCGGTACCATATGGTAGTTTACAAGTCATAAGACCCGTGGAGAACTCACTATGAACATTGGCAAGCCTTCATGATTATTTTATAGTGTCTCCCTGTGTTCTGTTATCTTTAAACACTCGACTTTTAGGATCATTTACTATGCAATTTTCATGTGCGGAGAGTTTACTATCTTTAATATTCAACATCCCTAGGTGGAAAGGAGTTTTATTTGTCTTTCTCCCCGGAGCATCATATTAACTATTAGCACCTCTCTAACCAATGTATGACTTAATCCCAATATTAGGATGTCCTAGCTACATGGCTTCACTCGTGTACGGTTGGAGTTAAGTACCCTTACCGCGACCTTTCCCTCCCCACTTCAGGTGGATGTTTCAGATTCTGGCACATATAATGAGCATATTGATTTGAAAGAAAAGTTTTTCGTATCTCCAGTCCTCTCATATAGGATAAACTATCGGGAATGGCTAAGTTGTCAGAATGATAATAATCTCACAAGTGTTCAACCTCTATTTCAACCTCGTGGGCTTGTGGCATAGACTCCTTGTGTTAAATACTATTAAGAGCGTAACGCAACTTCAAGTATTTTGAAACCCCTATCACATTAATGGTGCAAAAATCTTCTTATTTCGAGTTAAACTGATTTCCGCTACACTCGACGAGGCAATTGTTGTAACCTACTTGGCTATTTCGCCTTAAGGATTATTATTGCCGAACAAGGCCCATATGGAATACAACAATTGTTATTGTCCCTTTATTAACTCATCATCTTCCAAGAATAACGTATGCTAATGTCTTTATCCTCCCGATCATGCCACCCATATATCCCATGTCTAAAATGACTCATTTCATTTACATCTTAAGATCATGTAAATGGTTTCCACATTTCCAATGCCTACTAGGCAACTCTATACCTCATTTGTCGAATCAATGATGTCATCACAATGATTAGCCACATCAGCGCTATTGGTAGTAACCTTCATATCTCTTAAGATATAACCTCCTGAAATGCCCGACTCAGCATATTGGTCGATTCTTCAATAATTCCAGCTCAATCTTGAACCCCTTAATTCCTCCTTGTATTACATCTATGGGTGTTGAAGGTTCAAACATGTCAAAGAAACAGCATCATCTCATGATCAAACATATTGGGTAGGAAACTTTATGGTCATATTCATGCTAGCACATCTTAGAATAATTGTTGCATTGGCGCCTAATGTGGTACTAGACAAGCCAACATTTCACAATATTCCAACACTTTTAACAGAAAAAGAGTTTTAGCAGTTTTAAATAATGAAAAGTTTTCTTAAACGGGATAGAAAACCCAAAACATAACGCGAAAACTCCCAACATCGGGGTGCCACAGAGTTCAAGAGCATCTAAATATCACAAGTCTGGAAAAAAAACTGTTTATGATAGTCCAAACTAAATACAATAAACGGAAAGATAGGGAAGGAGAAACAAGGTCTGTGAACGCTGGGCAGCTAACTTGAAATAGCCAAACGATCAACTGTGCAGAGAATAAACACCCACCGTGTTTGGAAACACCTCGATCTGCACCCAATGTACAGGGTGTAGCGTGAGTACAACAAACTTAGTAAGTAACAAGACTAAATAAATAACTTAAAGTAGCGACGAGCTTTATAGATATAGTTCAACTGCAGAAATCTCAATATAAGTAGGTAGGCCTTCTTTCAAATCCGGCAATTTTAGTCAAATAAGTTAATTGATGTCAAATGTAAGAAAAACAAGATGTAATACCTCTCAAAAAATTCAAGATAGTAATATATGGCAGCTAAGTGCAACAATAATGAAATCAAATGCACTCTCTCAGAGCAACAATCACTCTACACTCGGTACTCGGCACTCGGCCCTCGCACTCAGTAGGTACTTGCACTCACTAGGGATTTGTACAGATTCCGGAGAGCTCCTTCAGCCCAAGAGCTATAATCTGCATGGACAACTAACGTGATGCACAGACAACTCACGTGCTGCATGGACAACTCACGTGCTATAGTTCCAATATCAGGATCTGCACGGACAACTCACGTACTACAGTGATAACTCATGTGCTATAGTATCAATATATTCACAATCAGGCCCTCTGCCTCACTCATTCATCAATCTCTCCAGTCTCTCGGCTCACAACACTTATGCTGAGCAGCCCAAATCGATGATATGAGATGTGACAATATACAATTACATAGACTGAGATATAATATGTAATAATGAATGCGACTAAGTACATGACTGCAATTAAGCAAATAATGCAAACACAAATAACGACCACAATGGGTCCCAATAATACCACCATATAGCCTAAACATTATTTCTAGAATCAATTAAAGCTCGGGCGCTCAGCTAGCATATGCGTCACCTCAAAACCAACCATAACACATAATACTTGGTTTCATACCCTTACAACCAGATTTAGAACTGTTACGTATTTTGAGCCGAGCAAATGTCTACTCCAACACACCTTTGCCTTGCAAAACGGCCTATGCATGCCTCAAATCTAGTCAAAAATAATTCAATACAATAACACGAGCTAAAGGAATCAATTCCATGAGAAAATACTAAGCTTTAAATCAAAAGTGAAACAGCCAAGTCAAAAGTCGGCCCCCGGGCCCACATCATGGAACCAGATAAATGTCACAAAATCCAAACTCACATTTGACCACGAGTCCACCCATACCAAAATTACTCAATTACGATACCAAAATCTTGATCCAAACCTCAAAATCTAGCCTAAGAACGTTTCTTCATTTTCTCCAGTTTTCCACCCCAAATTACAAATGTAATGATGAAAGCAAAAGCATAATGATGGAAATTAACCAAAACTAGGTAGGATCACTTACCCCAAACACCCACATGAAAATCTCTTCAAAAATCGCCTTCCACCGAGATCCCAAATCATTTTTTGTGTTATGAACTCAAACCCTCATTTTTGAAACTTATAAATCTGCCTAGTTAAGACTTCATCGTGAACGCGACCTTCACCTCGCGTTCGCGTAGCACAATTAAGTCTACTGCCCTAAACCTTCTATACGAACGCGTCCAACCACACGCGAACGTGTTTCTTCGCTGACCCCGTACTTCGCCAACGTGACCTTCCTTTCGCGAATGCGTAGACAAAATATGTGGGGTCCCAGCTGCATACTCTCCTTTTCACGAACGCGCCACCCTTCTTGCGTTCCCAATTCACCCACTGCCCAAACCTTCGTGAACGCGCCCCTCTCTTCGCGAATGCAAAGAAAATATCATCACCTACCACAAGCTACCCTTCGCGAACACAAAACTCCCCTGGCAAACGCGAAGAAGGCAACCAGAGCTGGACACCGGCAAATTCTTCAGCATTTTTCCAAAACCAAAATCAACCTGTTAACCATCCGGAACATAGCCGAGGCCCTCGGGACCTCAACTAAACATACCATCAAGTCCCAAATCATCATATGAACTTATTCGAGCCCTCAAATAACAACAAACAACATCAAAAAACATGAATCTCACATAGATTCAAGCCTAATGAACATTGAACTTCCAATTTCAACAAACGATGTCGAAACCTATCAAATCACGCCCGATTGACCCCAAATTTTGCACACAAGTCACAAATACCAACACGGACCTACTCAAACTTCCGGAATCGGAATCCTACCCCGATATCAAAAGGTCCACTCTCGGTCAAACATTTCTAAAAATCCAACTTTTGCCATTTCAAGCCTTATTCAATTACGGACCTCCAAATCACATTCTGGACACGATCCTAAGTACAAAATCACCCAACAAAGCTAACATAACTATTAAAACTCCATTCCGGAGTCATTTCCACATAATCCAACATCCGGTACACCTTTTCCACTTAAGCTTCCAACCTTGAGACTAAGTTTCTCAATTCATTCCAAAATTCCTTCGGACCCGAACCGACTACCCCAGCAAGTCACATAACAGCTATAAACAACAAAATGAGCTCTAAATGGGGGAACGGACCTAAAAATCTTAAAACTACCGACCGGGTCATTACATCATCCCCCTCTTAAACAAACGTTCGTCCTCGAACGGGTCTAGAAACGTACCTTGAGCCTTAAATAGGTGCGGATATCTTCTCCGTATCTCCCGCTCGGTCTTCCAAGTAGCCTCCTCAACTGGCTAACCTCTCCACCATACCTTCACAAAAGATATGTTCTTTGACCTCAACTTTCGAACCTGCCAATCAAAAATGGCCACCTGCTCCACATCGTAAGTCAAATCACTATCCAACTGGACTGTGCTGAAATCCAAAACATGAGACGGATCACCGTCATACTTCCAGAGCATATAATCATTAAATACTGGATGCATATTCGACAAACTAGGTGGCAACGCAATCTTGTAAGCCACCTCTTTAATCATCTAAAGCACCTTAAATGGTCCAATATACCGAGTGCTCAACTTGACCTTCTTACCGAACCTCATAACACCCTTCATGGGTGCAACCTTGAGCAGAACCTTCTCCCCAACCATGTAAGCAATAGTCAGCATAAAACTTCTATCTAGACTGTGCAGTGCGAAGCCACTATTGAATCAACTTAACTTTGTCCAAAGCATCCTAAACCAAGTCAGTACCCAATAGCCAAGCCTCACCCCGCTCAAACCAGCCCAGTGGCGATCGATGCCATCTCCCGTACAAAGCCTCATACGGAGCCATCTAAATGCTTAATTGGTAACTGTTGTTATAAGCAAACTTCGCGAGTGGCATAATCTAATCCCATGAACCAACGAAATCAATGACACTAGCGCATATCGTGTCCTCCAATATCTGAATAGTGCGTTCGGATTGTCCGTCCATCCAAGGGTGAAATGTTGTACTCAACTCAACCTGGGTGCCCAACTCACGCTACACTGCTCTACAATAATGCAATGTAAATTGTGTGCCCCGATCTGAAATGATGGACACCTACACACAGTGAAGGTGAACAATCTTGCGGATGTAAATCTCAGTCAACCGCCCTGCAGAATAAGTAGTCCCAACTGGAATGAAGTGCACAGACTTGGTCAGCCGATCCATAATCACCCAAATAATATCGAACTTCCTCGAAGTCTATGGGAGCCCAAGTACAGAATCCATGGTGATTCGCTCCCATTTCCACTCTTGAATCCCTAGCCTCTGAAGCAATCTACCCAGTCTCTGATGCTCATACTTTACCTGCTGACAGTTAAGGCACTGAGCTACAAACCCCACTATATCATTCTTCATTTTCCTCCACCAATCGTGCTGCCTTAAGTCCTGGTACATTTTTGCGGCTCCCGGATGAATGGAATACCGTGAACTGTGGGCCTTTTCAAGAATCAACTCACATAGCCCATATATATTAGGCACACATATCCGAACCTGCATCCTAAACACCCCATCATCGCCAGTAGTAACTTCACTGGCATCACCGTGCTAGACCTTGTCCCTGAAGATAAACAAATGAGGATCATTATAGTGGCGATCTCTGATGCGATCCAATAAGGAAGACCGAGAAACCACACAAGCCAGAACCCGACTGGGCTCCGAATCATCTAATCTCATGAACTGGTTGGCCAAGGCCTGAACATCTGCTACAAGCAGTCTCTCACCAACATGAATGAATGCAAGGCTACACATACTCACCGCCTTCCTACTCAAGGCCTCGACTACCATATTTGCCTTCCTAGGATGATACAGAATAGTAATATCATAGTTATTTAGCAGGTCCAACCATCTCCGCTGTCTCAAATTTAGATCCTTTTATTTGAACAAGTGCCAGAGGCTTCGATGATCTGTAAATACCTCACAAGACACACCATAGAGATAGTGCCTCCAAAACTTCAATGTATGAATAATGGCAGCCAACTCTAAATCATGATCAGGGTAAATCTTCGCATGGGTATTCAACTGGCGTGAAGCATAAGTAATCACTCTACCCTCCTGCATCAAGACACGCCTAATGTCAATCCGAGAAGCATCACAATACACTGTATAAGAGCCTGATGCTGAAGGTAAAACTAGAACAAGAGTTGTGGTCAAGGCAGTCTTAAGCGTCTGAAAGCTCTCCTCACACTCATCTGAGGAGAGGAGAGGCCAGGCCAGATATTATGCTCTTCCCACTCGTACGGAGGTAGTTGCTTCCGACTCTCTCATTACATATATTGTTCCGATCTATCATAGAGATGTGTCAGTTTTATTTGATCCAGGCACCACTTGTTCCTATGGGTCCTCTTATTTTGCCCCATATTTGGGCGTATCTCGTGATTCTTTGAGTTCTCCTGTTTATGTGGCTACACCTGTGGGAGATTCTCTTATTGTGGACCATGTGTATCAGTCGTGTTTGGTTGCTCTTAGTGGTTTTGAGACAAGAGCCGATTTATTATTGCTCAGTATGGTAGACTTTGATGTTATTTTGGGCATGGACTAGTTATCACAATTAGAGTGGAGAGGTACACTAAAGTATACTCCCAGCAGAGTTATTTCATTTCTTAAAGCTCAACGAATGGTTGAGAAGGGGTGTGGCGCGTATCTAGATTATGTAAGAGATGTCAGGATTGATACCCCTACAGTTGAGTCAGTTCCAGTAGTGAGGGACTTTCCGGATGTTTTTCTAGCTGATCTTCATGGCATGCCACCCGACAAAGATATTGACTTTGGCATTGAGTTGTTGCCGGGCACTCAGCCCATCTCTATTCCTCCATATCGTATGGCTCCTCCTAAGTTGAAGGAGTTGAAGGAGAATTTACAGGAGTTTCTTGATAAGGGCTTCATTCGGCCTAGTGTGTCACCTTGGGGTACTCCGATCTTATTTGGGAAGAAGGAGGATGGTTTTATGCGGATGTGTATTGATTACCGCCAGTTGAACAAAGTCACAGTAAAGAACAAGTATCTATTAGCTCGTATTGATGGTCTATTTGATCAGTTACAGGGTGCCAGAGTGTTTTCCAAGATTGACTTACGCTCATGTTATCCTGAGTTAAAGATTCAAGAGCCAGATATCCCGAAGACTACTTTTAGGACTCGGTATGGTCACTACGAAATTCTTGTGATATCATTTGGGTTGACCAACACCCCAACAACATTTATGCACATGATGCATAGTGTGTTCTGACCCTATCTTCACTCATTCTTCATTGTGTTTATTGATGACATTCTGGTGTACTACCGGACTCGAGAGGATCATGAGCAGCACCTAAGGACTGCGCTTCAGACCTTGAGAGAAATGAAGTTATATGCAAAATTTTTGAAGTATGAGTTTTGGCTAGACTCAGTGGCATTCTTGGGTAATGTAGTATTGAGTGATGGGATCCAGGTGGATCCGAAGAAGATTGAAGTAGTGCATAGTCAGCCCAAACCATCCTCAGCTACGGAGATCCTGAGTTTTCTTGGTTTGGCGTTGTATTACCATCGATTTATAGAGGGTTTCTCATCTATTATAGCACCTATGACCAGGCTGGCCCAGAAGGGTGCTTCGTTCAGGTAGACAGAGGAGTGTGAGGAGAGCTTTTTGAATCTCAAGACAGCTTAAACTACAGCCCCAGTATTAGTATTGCCTATAGGTTCAGGATCATATACTGTATATTGTGATGCATCGTGGATTGGTCTCGACGCGGTGTTGATGCAGGATGGTAGGGTGATTCCCTACGCGTCCAGACAGCTGAAGGTACATGAAAAGAACTATCATGTCCATGACCTTGAGATAGCAGCTATTGTTCATGCCGTGAAGATTTTGTGACACTATTTGTACGGTGTCCCTTGTGAGATCTACATCGATCACCAAAGCTTGCAGCATCTGTTCAAATAGAAGGATCTTAACTTACGTCAGTAGAGGTGGTTGGAGATGCTTAAAGATTATGATATCACCATTTTGTACTATCTTGGAAAGGCCAATGTAGTGGCCGATGCCTTGAGTCGCCGGGCGGAGAGTTCGGGGAGCTTAGCATATCTACTTGCAGTAGAGAGACCATCGGCATTGGATGTTCTGGCCTTAGCTAAACAGTTTGTTAGAATGGATATTTCTGAGCCGAGTCGAGTGTTGGCTTATATAGTATCTCGGTCTTCTCTTTACGATCGTATCACGGAGCGTCAGAATTATGACCCCCATTTGCTTGTCCTTAAGGACACGGTTCAGCATGGTGATGCTAAGTGTCACGACCCAAAATCTACCATGGGTCATAATGGCGCCTAACGGCGCCGCCAAGCAAGCCAACGGTGATTTACCAATTTAATTACCCGTTTTAGTATTTTTGTAATCAAAAACTTTTCTTTAATTAGACAGTGTAAAATAAAATTTACAGAGTAATTGAAAGTAACTGCATGAACCACGATAAATAAATAACTTGAAAAAACCCCCAAAACCAGGTGTCACAAGTGCATGAGCATCAACTAGGAAATATGATAAATGCAACATTTGTCTGGAATACAAATTAGATAGGAGTATGTAAATAACACTGATAGAGACTTTGTATACTGCGGATTCGTAACATGGAATGCAGCTCAACGTAAGTCCCCACAGTAGCTGCGCCTCTGTGCACAAAAGATCACTAAACATACATGTACCTACACAAAAATGTGCAGCAAGTGTAGTATGAGTACGTAAATCAACTATAGGTCAATAATATTAAAATAGAAATATTTAAATGGATATGGTTTATGTGAATAACAATAATTTCCCTAACAAGCGGAGATAAATAATTCTTTCAAATTCAATAATTTCCAATTAATCATTTATCTTCACAAGCTGCAATAAAATGTCAAGGTATCGTGTAATTATTATTATTAAACACGATTTTTGCCAAGGTCGCACGACCCGATCCAGAATGTCATGTACACTGCTGAGGGACGTGTGGCACGATCCATTGATGCATCTATACTGCCTAGGCATTCGGGCCGCTCCACAAGAAAGGAGGACATTTTCTTATGAACCACCGGAATGAGAAGTTATTATAAGGCTAACATATAATGATGTACAATTTCTATTAACAGTCAAGTAATTTGCACAAAATTCAAGTATATGGAATTCGGTCTTTTACTATTTCCTCTAACAATTTCTAATATAATTCCAGTACTTTAATTAAATAAAGGATGCAATTATCACAAGTAATTCATGATTTGAGTCCTAAACTACCCGGACATAGCATAATTAGTAGCTACGCA
>AWOL01S0007894.1:54007-68459 GCA_000715115.1 Nicotiana otophora
TCAAAGATCGGGTAAGGGCTCAAATTACCTCAAAGAGAAGGTGTTAGGCACTCTTCGAGGTCCATAACTGTGGGTCCCGACCGAACTTAGAACTATGTGGATTATGTAATTAGACTAGGTGATGAAATAAAGAAAGAGAATATAAAGGTCAGAGTTCATTATAACACAATTGGTACAAATCTTAAGGAGTACAAGGACACAACTACAAAGTTAAAATGACTAAATGTAGATATCAAATATATAAAAAAGAGGGGGGTGGGGGGTCCTACATTTTTTAGCCCAAAGGATCACCCCGTGCAATATAAATAATACATCGTAACTCCCTTAAGATTGGGGTTGCTCATATTATTCAGCGAGCACAGACTATCATCTTCTTCTACCCAATTACTATGTTAAAGTTGTTTACTTAAAAGCGCTCTAATTCAATTCTAAATCGTACCCTGCTCGTGCACTACTCGTCCCGTTTCTATGGCCCAGGAGTCTTTGGACCTGCTATTTGGATGGTTCTAGACTTTACTTAGGCTGCTCAAAAATTATAAATCTAAGGGGCATTCAAAACATGTAGGACTTCATATAAAGACAATAAATGGCTCGAGTTGGCCTCCACACGTAAGCAACAAGTGCACGAGAGCAAGTTCATATTATTGGCAGTAGACAAATTTCAGAATTAAGATGAATTATAGTCCTTAAGTCCTATAGACATGCTCCTATGTGATTTTGCTTTTTCAAGCGTACAGGTAGTGCTGTTGTTCTGGAACAATGAATTTGCAGATTACAGGTATTAGAAATCTGATAGGCATGATCTCTAAATTGTTTGTGCAATGAGGCAATAAAACCGTTTAAAAGCTTAAAAATTATCCGCGTTTGATTTTATTGGCATACTTTCCAGGCGAGTAACAATATCCTATAGGCAGGATTTCTAAGCATTGGCAATTGAAACTGATTCTATAACATTTTATCCCTATAGGCATGGTTTCTAGGCGAGCAATATAATGGAAACAACAATAACATTAGCTAGTTACTCAATTAAAGTCCTATAGACATCATATCTAGATGAGGATCATAAGTTACTATAATCATACAAGCATGTTATCTAGTAAATACACTGCAGTTCCACAAACTGAAGGAGTGGACACCTGATTCCTATAGGCATGTTGTCGAATAACGCACGACAGTAAACATAGTTAAACATGTTTAGTGAGTGTGTGATTCCCTATAAGCATGGTTTCTGCTAGTGCACACGAAAAACCAAATAGCATATATGGCAGGTTGGACAGAATAACAGGTAGGTCACATAAACCCTATAGGCATGTTCTCTACCCTTTTATGCAAACATTAGAATATACCCGTTTCCCCAATTTCACTAACACCCTAATTGTTTGTTTACAAATTATTACAGCCATAATAATGAACATAAGTAAATACTATACACGAGAAAACTGCAGGCCCAAGAGCATGCCCCGAAAGAAACATTAAGAAGACCTAGCACCGCCTGGGCCTTCCACAAGCTCAACCTTCTACGAATAGCAGGCCTAGATGTGAATTCAGCTCAAAGAATTGGAGGGTATCAATTGTAGAACCCGAGTCCAGGTTTTGGAACCATGCTAGAACCTATATGGAGTCTTACTTACCCAACAATTGGGAGTTGACGATTTGACAAATGCACATAGCAATTATGTATAACATTCTTTAACTACTAACAATAAATAAGTGATAGAATTTGAAGAAATGCATTTTTGTATTTTAGAAGCAGACATAGCAGGATTGATTAAATAAAAGACATACAATTTAAGAGGATAAATAAGGCTTAGATTCCTCATGGCAACTTGATATAACAATACTGACATTCCAGATCCGATCAATTAGTAGGAGATATTATATTAAGCAGAATAACATATTGAGAGAGTTAGGGGAATCGGGTTTTCTGAGGTTATAAGATAAACATATCAGGGTGCACAATGCTAAACAAGTCCAGAATAGGGCACTAACCTTCATGATTTCAAATGCCTATCTGGTACAATAAAAGTTGTAGCATGACAGTTCTAATAAGGTCACAAATAGCATATGAACATACTAGTAGTTTAGCTTGGTCAATAGCATGAAAATTAACATGGTGGGGATAGATCATAGTTCAAAGGCTTTACAGAGACTTATGGCATGTGAAGGGCAGATTAGCTACACATTAACATGTCAGTTTTCCCTAAAGTCTTAGATGATGCTAAAGATCAGGATTACAGATAGCAAAGAAATATGTTTAGGCTAGATTTTAAGATAGTATGAGATCCATATAGTTGTGACCAGTTTGCAGAGAACAGTCGATTAAACACAAGACCCGGTAATTCATTCAAAGCAAAGGAATGGTCTCTTCATCCATTTTGGCAAGTATAAGTGCTCCTCCTGTCAGTACCCGATGAACCATATAGGGACCCTGCCAATTGGGTGAAAACTTCCCCTTGGCTTCATCTTGATATGGGAAGATTCATTTTAGCACCAATTGCCTTGGTCTGACCCTTTTGTTGAAGGTTCTTTCCATCCTATTCTGATAGAGTTGACCGTGACACACTGCATTCATTCTTTTACCATCAATGAGAGCTAGTTGTTCGTAGTGGCTCCGTAGCCATTCTGCATCGCTGAGCTCAGCCTCTTGTATAATTCTTAAAGAAGGGATTTCTACCTCGGCAGGAGTAACCACTTCAGTACCGTAAAGCAATAGGTAGGGAGTACCCCATTTGATGTGCAAACCGTGGTACGATACCTGAGCAGAGAAAATGGCAGCTTCTCATGCCACTATTTGTAATTATCTACCATTTTCCTCAGTATCTTCTTGATGTTTTTGTTGGCGACTTCTACAGCTTCGTTCATTTGTGGCCTGTATGTTGTGGAATTCTTATTCTTGATCTTGAAATTTCCACACATGGCCTTCATTAGATCACTGTTGAGATTGGCGGCATTGTCGGTGATGATTGACTCTGGCACTCCGAACTGACAAACAATGTGATCCCGTTGTAAGATGTGGCTTCGACCCATTTTGTGAAATAGTCTATGGCTACTAGAATGAACCTATGCCAATTTGAAGCAGCGGGTTCGATTGGACCGATGACATCCATGCCCCAAGTGGAGAAAGGCTAGGGTGCACTTGTTGCATTGAGTTCATTGGGTGGCACTCATATCATATCAGCGTGTATCTGGCATTGGTGACATTTATGAACATACTTGATGTAGTCTCTTTCCATAGTCATCCAGAAATACCCTGCTCTTAGTATTTTCTTGGCTAAGACGAAGCCATTTATGTGCGGTCTGCAAGTTCCTGCATGTATTTCCTCGAGCAATCTAGATGCTTCCTTGGCATCGACACACCGTAGTAACCCCAAGTCAGGAGTTCTTCTATACAGAATTCCTCCGCTTTGAAAGAAATGGTTGGCTAATCATCGAAGCGTGTGCTTCTGAGTACGGGTAGAGTGATTTGGATATTCTCCTTTTGTCAAATATTCCTTGATGTCATGGAACCACGGATTTCCATCGCTCTCTTCTTCAACATGAGCACAACAAGCTGGCTGTTTATGATTTCCTATTGGGACAAGATCGATGAAGTTGTTGTATGTGTGTTGTATCATGGATGATAGAGTGTCCAATTCATCTGCGAACTCATTTTGAATTTTCGAAACATGTTTGAATTCTATCTTTGTGAACCTTTTGATTAGCTCTTGTACACAGTGCAAATATGGAAATATTTTGGTGTTTTTTGTAGCCCATTCTTCTAAAACCTGATGCACCAACATATCAGAATCTCCAATTACTAACAACTCCTGAACATTCATGTCAATGGCCAACCTAAGTCCCACGATACAAGCCTCATATTCTGCCATATTGTTGGTGCATAGAAACCTGGGTTTTGCAGATACCGGATAGTGTTGGCCGGTTTCTGATACCAAAACAGCTCTGATACCTACTTCTTTGAAGTTTGCCACTCCGTCGAAGAACACTCTCCAACCACCATATGCTTCAGTGATATCTTCTCCCATGAACGACTCCTCCTCGTCAGGAAAATACGTTTTCAATGGTTTGTATTCTCCATCTACATGTTTTTCTACCAGATGATCTGCCAATGCTTGTCCTTTGACTACCTTCTGAGTTATATAGACGATGTCAAACTCGCTCAGCAATATTTGCCACTTTGCTAACTTACCCGTAGACATGGGCTTCTGCAAGATATATTTCAGTGGATCCATCCTCGATATGATATATGTAGTGTATGCACAAAAATAATGCCTCAACTTCTGAGCTATCCATGTCAAAGCACAGCAAGTGCATTCCGGCAAAGAGTATCGGGCTTCGTAAGGTGTGAATTTCTTGATCAGATAGTATATTGCATGCTCCTTTCTTCTAGTTTCATCATGTTGTCCCAAAAGGCAACCGAAATCTCCATCCAGTACAGACAAATAGAGCAGCAATGGTCTGCTTGGCTCTGGTGGGACCAGAACGGGCGGTTTTTATAAATACTCCTTGATTTTGTCGAAGGCTTTCTGGCATTCTTCAGTCCAACTTGTTGCAGCATCTTTCCTTAGCATTTTGAAGATCGGCTCACATATCACTATTGATTGTGCTTTGAAGCAAGTGATGTAATTAAGACACCCTAAAAAGCTCATCACATCTTTCTTATTCTTCGGATATGGCAAGTCTTGGATTGCTCTGACTTTTGATGGGTCTAACTCAATCCCTCTACAACTGATGATGAATCCTAACAATTATTTGGTGGCGACTCTGAAAGAACACTTTGCAGGATTGATCTTCAGATTATACCTTTGAAGCCGATCGAAAAATTTCCTCAGATCTGCTATGTGATCCGTAGTCCTTTTGGATTTGATGATAACGCCATCCACGTACACTTCTATCTCTTTGTGTATCATGTTTTGGAAAATAGTTGTCATGGCTCTCATATAGGTGGATCCGGCGTTCTTTCGACCAAATGACATCATTTTATAACAATATACTCCCACATGGTGTGATGAAGGCCGTCTTTTTAGCATCCTCCTCATCCATCCAGATCTGATGGTACCCCGCGAAGTAATCCACAAAGGATTGGAGTTCATGTTTGGCACATTTGTCGATCAATATGTGTATATTAGGAAACGAGAAATCATCTTTGGGACTTGACCTATTTAGATGTGTACTTTGACTTTCCCATCTTTCTTCGGAACTGGCACAATGTTGGCCAACCAAGTCGGGTACTCGATTACTATAAGAACCTTGGCTTTGATCTGCTTGGTGACCTCATCTTTTATCTTCAAACTCATATTCGACTTGAATTTTCTGAGCTTCTGCTTTACCGGTGGACATGTAGGATTAGTGGGTAACTTGTGAGCTACTATGGATGTGCTCAAACCCGTCATATTGTCGTAGGACCATGAAAAGATATCTACATAATCTTTTAGGATTCTGATGTACTCTTACTTCTCTGACAGTGATATATGAATTCTTATGCTTGTTTCCTTGACCAGTTCGAAATCCTCTAAGTTAACTGCTTCAGTTTCGTTCAAATTGGATTTTGGCTTGTTTTCAAAATTTTCCACTTCTCTGACGATTTCCTCAGGTATCGTATCATCTTCCAGGTCTTCTGAATCACTATCCTTATGTTGCGTTTTCTCATTACATGTCATAGTCACATGTTCATCGGGATAGGTAATAACAATGCTGTAAAAAGAGAAAATGTAGAGAATAATAGTAAATACAAAAATTGGCAATGCATTAATTTAAATCATTAAAATGTTAACAAATGCGGCTCGATGACTGGAGCAATTATTTCAAAGCAAAATACTGAAAATGTCTCAAATGCTTAAAAATAATTGATGCTAATCTACCAAGCTACCCAGGAACTTGACGGGCCCGGGATGGTGCATCAGTCTAATTTTTGAGAACAACTCCTTTCCCCACAGTCTGAATGGTAAGGTCTTCCTCCTCCTCCTCCTCCTCCTCAACTATCACATTGCAATCCATATCTTCTTCATCCAGAAACAGTTTCCTCATGCCAGCTAAGGCTTCATCTTCCTCAGATCCCCACATTATGTCACCTCGATGAAATGTCTGGTGCAGAGGTGATACTGGTTGTTCTAGTGGATAATAGGGACCACGCCATGGAAACGACCAATCCAGGTACTCTTGCCAAGTATATTAATATCCGATCCTAAAGGTTGTGCCATGACATCTCGGTTGTACGGGTTTGGTGATCCCTTGGAGGTTTTTGCCGAGACCCTTGCCAGGTTCATATAATGTCTATATTAATATGCTTTCTATCTTGTTACTCCACCATCAATCCTTTTCAATTGCATTGACTCGCTCAATGCAATGGTACATATTTCCACCCAGCTTCTTCCTATTCTCGATGAGTGGAATGGTCCGATTAGTGTAGATGGGGCTGCTTTCATCCCCATGGATAATCACTTATTGATGGTTCCATTGAAACTTCACAGCCTGATGTTGAGTAGAAGCCACTTCCCCAGTGGCGTGTATACAGGGTCGTCCCAAAAATAGATTATAGGTAGTAGATATATCCAGCACTTGGAACTCAACATCAAACCAGGTCGTGCCTATATGTAGGTTGAGGTTGATTTCTCCGATTATGGATCTTTGGGATCCATCAAACGCCTTTACATTCATACTTCCCATTCGTATCTCGTGCATGCTTTTACTCAACCTCTTTAGAGTAGTCAGTGGGCATATATTGAAACTTGAACCCCCATCTATCAGGACCCTGGCGATGAACTTATTCTCAAATTGCACTATGATGTGTAGTGTCCTATTATGACTTAGTCCTTCTGGTGGTAATTAATCCTCGTGGATGGTGATTTTGTGGCTTTCCAGTACCTGCCCGACCATGTTGGCCATCTCCACACTAGTGATACTGGTGGGTACATAAGCTTCGCTCAACACTTTCATTAGGGCATTACTGTGTTTCTCAGAGTTTTGTAGGAGTGAAAAGATGGATATCTGAGCGGGAGTTTTGTTCAGACGATCGACAACAAAGCATTCCCTTACTTGTACCTTTCTCCAAAGGTCATCAGGGCCAGTCTCAACAACATGTGGCTTAGATGCAACTTCTTTGCTTGTTCCTCCCAGGTGCTCAGATGTATAAACTCTACCAGTTCTAGTAATGCCTTGCGCCACACCTGTTTCCTCCATTTTTTCTTTTCCTTTTCTCCTTTCTTTCGCAACATAATCCCATGGGATAGCATCAGACTTGTAAGATGGCATAGGGGCTACCATCATCGTGAAGGGTGTAGCTACCTCGACTTCAAACAGTTCTTGGGTTTATACCACAACGAGTGTGAGGGTGAGCGGAGACGTTTTAGGATCATCCCCCCCCTAATGAGGCCGATTGACCCCCCCTGATCCAATTCCTCATCGGTATCTATCACATTAACTCCCTCACCTCTGTGATCCAAGAGATGATTATTATAAACATTTGGTGCAACTTCATTTGCCTGTTTGAGCTTGTTGTCGATCAGTGTCTGAATCTTGTCTTTCAGTGTACAACATTCATCAATTGTATGACCCTTCATGCCTGAATGATAGGTACATGTCTTTTTCGAGTTAATCCACTGAGAGGAGTTCTCCATAGCAATGGCAAGGATGGGAGTGACATAACCAGCAAGCTTCAATCTCTCATATNTTTCGAGTTAATCCACTGAGAGGAGTTATCCATAGTAATGGCAAGGATGGGAGTGACATAACCAGCAAGCTTCAATCTCTTATATAATTGGTCTATGGGCTCGGCAATTGGGGTGTATTGTCTAAGTTGTCTGTGGTCGAAGTTGGTCATGGTTTTTGATAGTTTTGGCGGGCAGGTAGTGGTGAGTGGTAATATGCAGGTTGAGTGTTATAATCATAGTAGGTGGTAGCAGGTTGTCGGTATCTGGCGGTGAAGGCTGGTATGTGGGCGGAGGCATTTTGTATGTAGGTGAAGGTGTTTGGTATATGAGAGGAGTCTTAGGACCTTGGGCCACTATTACGGGTGCATTCTGGGGAGTGTGATAAGTGGTAGTTTGTGGGTATGGAGTTGGATGATGGTGGTGTTGTTGAGGAGTAAGTGCTGGAGGAGGGTTAAGTTTTGAGAAGGCGTGGGGTACTGGTGTGGTGCAAGAGGAATTGGCGGTGGATTTTGGTTTTGTGTCTTTTGTGGTAGCGCTTGGTTCTGGGTAGTTGGATTTTTCTGGTTAATATAAGGGACATTGAGGGTGAGAGTAAGGTTTGCCAAGTTTTTGACCTGCTCAAGTTCTCCTTGTAGCTCAATGATTTACTGTTCTAGATGTAAGTCTAGTTCATTCTATGCCGGAGTACTTCGGCCATCCAAAGTTTTGACATTTTCTGCGAGGGTGGCGTTGTCCTTCCTGATACCACTCAAATCATCTATTTCCCCTTTCCCTTTGATTTTGCCTTTAGGATCGCTTGATGGAGGAGGAGGTGGAGGACCTCTGGAGCTAGAGTGATATGCTGACGATGTTAGTATGCACGAATCAACCTTGGGGAGTGGGAATAATCAAAAAGAAAGAAAAAGCAAAAGGCACCCAAGTTAGTAAGGGGTATTGAAAGAATGCTTGCAATATTAAACATTTTTTGCAAAATCATGTAATACTTCGCGTCCTAATTTGGGGACCTCGTTGTGCCTGAGTAGGCCTAAGCGACATATAGACTTGGAGAAAATTGATGCCAATAATTGCGTCATTTCATTAATGTGAAACTGAGCCAAACATTCACTAAATGGACAATAATAATAAAGTTACTAATGGCATTTAGCCTTATAACAATAGAAATCTAAAGCTAAGCTAGAAAACAATAAAGGACATTATTTGCTAGTTTACTTGGTCCCTGAAGGACCTTCTCCGTGCTTGGATCTTTTGACAAAATCAATCAAGTTCCCCAAGTCGTGCATATTCAATAATAAATAAGCCTTTCCTAGATGCCCTCCTTCACTACTATCCGTATTTTGACAATCCGCAAGCCTCTTTCACATCTTTCCCTCAAGCTCCATCAATCCTTGTTCTAGATATTCCAATCTCCCGGTGGACTTAATGGTAATTTCCTTCCATTCATTAATTGCCTCTATGTCCACTTTATGTTGTTCCAAATGTCTAGCTTCAGACTCAAAAACCCTTTTGCGAAGCCTTCTATACTTAACCTGTGTCTCAACAGCATCATCAATGATCCTATTTTCCAAATTGATCCCTGGCTTGACGTCTCCCACTATATTATCTACCAACCATGATGGATAGAAATACACATGACCGGCATGGTACCTGTCGGGCTCGATAGTCTCTCTTTCCACAATGACCTTCTGGTTCCACATATGGTGTGCCTCGAACTTGAACGGAATGATGTCCCCTTTGAAATCTGCCTTGTACTGGACCATGTTGGAAACCTAAGGTATGGCCTGTTGTCTTCCTGCTTGTCTCATTACCCTTATCGGAGCATAAGGATAAAATCCTCGCAACCTGATCAATACTAAATGAGTAGTATCCCTCGATCTGATAATGAACTCACTACTAGGAAACCACTCAAACATCCAATGTACCTTCTCGTCTGTCAGATTGCTGAAGAAATGTACCCAACTTAGAGCACTTTCGGGTTGTGCGAATTATCTGGGATGAATGTCATTTTCTTTGGATGGATAAGCTATGTATTCATTCAATGGCCGTCGCCGAAGCTCTTGACGATATTTTCCCATCTGAAAGTGCTCCAATAGCCAGACTTGCAGTAATAGACTACAACCTTCAAAATGTCTGTACCCCTACTTGCACCGGTCTAGAGCGTGGTACAATTCAGTTGTAGCTTTGCCCCTTGATGCCTTCCATTAAAGTTCTTGCAACCATAGCTAAACGAATATGGATCCTTCCCCCTTTCATTGGAAATATCAACAAACCCAAGAAGAAAATGATGAATACATAAACTTGGCGATGTGTCCAACCTAAGGAGGTAATGGCAATTTCCTCATGATGAAGACAGTATGACTTACTATGCCCATAACGCTCATAAAGAAACCCAAAATGGATGTAGGATGTTTTTAAGCAAAGCAATTCTTCATTTTTCTTAAAGCCCAACATCTTTAGAAAATCGCGAGGAGTGCGATTCTCTGGTACTAGTAAACCCGGACTATCCCATGGCAATTTAGCAAAACCTCCTATTTCTTCTAAGAGAGGAGTCATTTCTATGTCGCCAAATTAGAAGACCATTCATTTGTCATCCCAGAACAAGGTAGCAGCCTCAATCAAAGCTCTATTCGGTTGGATATTAAGCAAAGATGGCAAGTCACCAAGTACTTTTCTCACATGATTCTTGTCGCAAGGCGCAATGTCTTTCCACCAGGCAAGTAGCAGAGGTGGGATGTATTGGACCATGTTGAACCTGGGGATATCGTGCTTCATTTTCTGCAAACAAATAAAGTTAGCCCTTTCCCCCTCCAGATACGACCATTTACACAATAATGATCAATATTGTTAGTTTACAGATATGTATAGTGTAGTCTTGTCCCACATTGGAAGATGAGTAATATCTCCTTGTAGTGTATAGCTATAAATAGGGACCTCTTGTATTGTATTTATCATCTAATAACAATAACATATTTTTTCCTGTGCTTTCTCACATGGTATCAGAGCATTAGTGAGAAAAGATCGTTGTGCGTCATTCCAACGTTAATCGGGAAGAAAGAACTTAGTCATTGTGCAATTTTTCCGGTGACCTAAGTCTTGTATAAGTTAAAGTCACTTTCTGTCGGTGTTGTGCTAAAACCAAATCCACCACGAGGTAGATCACCCTTCGACGACCAACCCCTGAAATTTTATCCAGCAGAAAAGCCGCCACGCTCCTCCACGCGCCGGCAACAACAACTTTTCCTGTGAGGGTTCTGACCACTTTCCGGCCATGTTTTCGTGAAGCTTCTTCAGGAAAGTGTTCTCTCCTCAAAATTCCTAGCCTACCCATCTAATTCAAATCAAATTCCGACCACGTTTATATTTTTTCAGCAAGAAGAGTGACCTTTCCGGCCATCTTTTGAAAACATTTCTTCAGGACAGCTTGCTCGTAAAGGAATTCCCAGTCTATCCATCCTAGTTATGACATATTCCGACAACTTTGGAATTTTCCGGCGAGCTATAGTGTTTCTGGCATGAACAGTGATTCCAGCGCAGAACAATGTTCTGTTTCCCTGCTGTGAACAGTGTTTTTCAAGCTATTTCTTCAGTTTTCTCATAGGAGTTACTTATTTCCACTATTTCAAGTTAACCCTACTACTACAAATTGTAGAGACATGGGAACTGATGCTTTGAATAGTCGGATAGTTTCTTTAGTAGATTATATTGAGTTCCTTCACCATAAAGCATGTAAGAAAATATCTTCTAAGATAGCTTCTGTTGTTGAAACAGGTAATAGCGTGACTCGTTTGTCCCAATCTTCATCCTCTGAGTCTTGGGCTATTGATTCAGGTGCATCAGATCATATTTCTAGTAACAAATCTCCTTTCACTACTATTTCGTATTCTCAATATCTTCCAAAAGTCACAATGGTCAATGGGTCTCAAACTATGGCAACTGCAATAGGTCAAGGAAGCTCACTTCCTTCCTTACCTTTAGCTTCAGTCCTTTATATTCCCAATAGTCCTTTTAATCTCATAGTTGTTAGTCACTTAGCCAAATCACTTAAATACGTTATTTTATTTCTTGATAACCATGTTTTTATATAGAAACGCAGTACGGGGCTGATCATTGGTGCCAAGCGTGAATCAAACGGACTTTATTACCTTATCCTTGCTAAATCAGATGGACTCACATCATGTCTTCCTTCTACAATTTATCCTGTTACTGATTCACAAGATTTATTACATAAACGGTTGGGACATCCCAGTTTGTCAAAACTTCAGAAAATGGTATCGATTTTTCTCACTTGTCATCTCTAGAGTGTGAGTCATGTAGGCTCGGTAAGCATACCCATGCCCATTTCCCTCGGTGTCTTAATAATCGAGTAGAGTCACCTTTTGCTTTAGTCCATTTAGATGTTTGTTGTCCTAGTCGGGTCAGTTACACCTTGGGATTTCACTACTTTGTCAGTTTCATTGATGATTATTCCAGGTGCACTTGCATATTTTTGATAAAATATCAAAAATTGATCTGAGTTGTTTTCTATTTTCCAGACCTTCCACGCTGAAATTCAAAACCAATTTGGGGTTTCTATGCACACATTTCATAGTGATAATGCCTGAGAGTATTTGTCTTCCCCATTTCACCAGTTTATGAAATCTCATGGGATTATTTATCAAACATCTTGTCCGTAGATATCTCAACAAAATGGAGTAGCTGAAAGAAAGAATAGACGTCTTATTGAAACTGCTCGTACCCTACTCATGCTCCGTTGCATTTTTGGAGGGATGTAGTTCTTACATGTTGCTATCTTATAAATCGTATGCCATCTTCAGCTATCCAGAACTTAGTTCCATTCTCTGTTATGTTTTCCCACTTACCTTTGTTCTCTCTTCCACCATGTATCTTTGGAAGCACTTGTTTGTCCATAACCTTACTCCAGGAACAGCTAAGTTAGCTCCCCGTGCTCTTAAGTGCGTATTTCTGGGTTTCTCAAGAACACAAAAGGGGTATCGATGCTACTCTCCTGACCTCCAATGGTACCTTATGTCCGCTGATGTTACCTTCTTTGAAACCAATCATACTTCACAGGTTTAGGTCATCACTTAGATATTTTTGAGGTACTTCCAGTTTCATCTTTTGGAGATTTAGTCACTCTAGCTCCGCCACCTACAGCTCCAGTTGTAGCTCCACCACCTATAGCTCCAGTTCCTCCGCATAATCAAGTTCAACCTTCTACAGCTCCACCACTCTTGACTTATCATTGTCATCCACATCCACCATTAGGCCCAGCTCTTTCACGCCCCACATCAGATTCTACATCTACTACGGACTTGTCTCCTCTTAGTCAACCAATTGCACTTCGCAAAGGTGTACAATCCACACTTAATCCTAATTCCCACTATGTCGGTTTAAGTTATCATCGTCTGTCGTCACCTCATTATGCTTTTATATTTTTTTTGTCCATTGTTTCTATCCCTAAGTCTACAGGTGAGGCATTAAGAATTCTTTTCTCCACGGTGATCTTGAGGAAGAAGTTTATATGGAGCAACCACCTAATTGTGTTGCTCAAGGGGAGTTTAATGGTTGTGTGTGCAGATTGCACAGGTCACTATATGGTTTGAAACAGTCCCCTCGAGCTTGGTTTGGTAAGTTCAGCACAGTTATTCAGGAGTTCGGCGTGACTCGTAGTGAGGCTGATCACTCTGTGTTTTATTGGCATTCTCCTCCTAATCTGTGTATTTATCTAGTGATTTATGTTGATGATATTGTTATTACTGGTAATGATCAGGATGGTATTACTAATCTGAGGCAACATCTCTTTCAACACTTCCAGACTAAGGATCTGGGCATATTGAAGTATTTTCTAGGTATTGAGGTCGCTCAGACTAGCTCAGGTATTGTTATTTCACAGCAGAAGTATGCCTTAGACATTCTTGAGGAGACTGGAATGATAAGTTGCAGACCTATTGACTCTCATATGGATCCGAATGCTAAGCTTCTGCCTGGATAGAGGGAGCCTCTTAGAGACCCTATGAGATTTAGGAGGTTGGTTGGCAAATTGAATTACCTCACAGTGACTAGACATGACATTTCTTTTCCGGTGAGTGTTGTAAGTCAGTTTATGGATTCTCCCTGTGATAGTCAATAGGATGCAGTTGTTCGCATTCTTCGGTATACAAAGTCATCTCCAGGCAAAGGATTACTATTTGAGGCTCAAGGCCACGAGCAGATTGTTGGGTACACAGATGCTGATTGGGTAGGATCACCTCTTGATAGACGTTCTACGTCTGGATATTGTGTTCTAGTAGGAGGTAATTTGTTCTCGTGGAAGAGCAAGAAACAGAATGTAGTTGCTCGATCTAGCGCCGAAGCCGAATATCGGGCCATGGCTATGGTGACGTGTGGGTTAGTTTTGGTCAAGAAGTTGCTCAAGGAGTTAAAGTTTAGAGAAATCAGCAAGATGGAAGTAGTGTGTGATAACCAAGTTGCTCTTCATATTGCGTGAAATCCGGTGTTCCATGAGAGGACTAAACACATTGAGATCGACTGTCACTTTGTCAGAGAAAAAATACTTTCGGGAGATATTGTTACAAACTTTGTAAAGTCGAATGATCAACTAGCATAAAGTTTCACTAAGTCTCTTACTGGTTCTCATATTAGTTACATGTGTAACAAGCTCGGTACATATGATGTGTATGCACCGGCTTGAGGGGGAGTGTTAGTTTACAGATATGTATAGTGTAGTCTTGTCCCACATTGGAAGAGGAGTAATATCTCCTTGTAGTGTATAGCTATAAATAGGGACCTCTTGTATTGTATTTATCATC
>AWOL01S0007894.1:69273-84715 GCA_000715115.1 Nicotiana otophora
GGCACATTTTCTCCAAGTAATGCACATAACATGGTAGTGTCCATTGGGATTGTAAAAATCCCGTCGGACTTTGGACAAGGCTTATCTTAGTGGGCTATTATGTTAACAACGTTCTAACCCGTACTAGGTTTAAGATGATGCATGTACATTTGATAGTGGAGTACAGTTTCTAGAATGGCCTAGACTGGTACTCCCAAATGGACAACTTGAGAGGGAAAGGCACGGGACCTTCGATTGCATCGTTGATCGACTAGTCTACTACAAATAAGCCTTTCCGATTTAAAAAAGGTAATTTTGGAAGTGCGCGGACACTCATCAAGCATCGCTATGTTGATAATTAGCACGAGTGGAGTATGATGTGGAGCATGCTTTATGCAGAAATAACACTTTGTCAAGTATTTTCATGATCAATATGTAAAAGTTGTAAATACAATAGTAAGGTAAACATAGGAAATATAGAAAGGAAAGACAGAAGGAAAGAGTTAGTTTAGTTCGTGGAATATATGCAAGAATGTAATAAAGCAAATATGGGAATAGGGATGGGAGAGGCATGATATGGCAGTCTAGACAAGATGAAATGAAGAGTGGTTATAGAAAATAAAGGTGAACGGGAAAGGGATGTGTATGTCATAATAGATTTAAACAAATAAAGGTGAACGGGGAATGGATATGCATGTCATAACAAATTTAAACAAATAAAGGTGAATAGGGGAAGGGATATGTATGTAATAGAAAATTTAAACGAATAAAGGTGAAGAAGGGAAATGCATGTAATAAAGAAAGTAATACACGTAAGTCAAGTTCATTATGGTAAGAGCCTAAGTGTATCCCCAGCAGAGTCGTCATGCTGTCGCGCCCCCTTTTTCTTCTTCGCGAAAGTGGGTTTTTGACTTGTGACAACTCTTTTAAATGGAAGATAGATATGAAAATATAAGAGTCACCATATAATGATTTTAAGGTGCGTTAGGGCACCTATTGTGCAAATAACTCTATTTGACTAGTCAACGTCACCAAAGATCAAGTAAGGGCTCAAATTACTTCAAAAAAAGGTGTTAGGCACTCTTCGAGGTCCACAACTGTGGGTCCCGTCCAAACTTAGAACTATGTGGATTATGTAATTAGACTAGGTGATCAAATAAACAAAGAGAATATAAAGGTCGGAGAATTTCATTATAACACAATTGGTAGAAATCTTAAGGACTACAAGGACACAACTACAATGTTTAAACGACTATATGTAGATATCAAATATATAAAAAAAGGAGGGGTCCTAAATTTTGTTAGCCTAAAGGATCACCCCGCGCAACATAAATAATACTTCGCAACTCCCTTAANATAATACTTCGCAACCCCCTTAAGATAGGGGTTGCTCATATTATTCAGCAGGCACAGACTATCGTCTCATACTACCCAATTACTATTTTAAAATTGCTTACTTAAAAGCGCTTTAATTCAATTCTAAATCGTACCCTGCAAGTGCACTACCAGTCCCATGCCTATGGCCCAGGAGGCTTTGGACCTACTATTTGGATGGTTCTAGACTTTGGCTTCTCAAAAATGGTAAATCTAAGCGACATTCAAAACATGTAGGACTACACATAAAGACAATAAATGGCTCAAGTTGGCCTCCACACATAAGCAACAAATGCACGCGAGCAAGTTCATATTATACACAATAGACAAATTTCAGAATAAAGACGAATTAGAGTCCTTAAGTCCTATAGACATGCTCCAATGTGATTTTGATTTTTAAAGCATACAGGAAGTGCTGTTGTTTTGGAACAACAAATTTGCAGATTATTGGTATTATAAATACTATAGTCATGATCTCTAAATTGTTTGCACAATGAGGCAATAAAATTGTTTGAAGGCTTAAAAATTATCCGCTTTTGATTTTATTGGCATACTCTCCAGGCAAGTAACAGTATCCTATAGGTAGGATTTATAAGAGTTGGCAATGGAAACTAATTCTATAACACTTCATCCCTATATGCATGTTTTCTAGGCGAGCAATATAATGGAAACATCAATAACAGTAACTAATTAATCAATTAAGGTCCTATAGACATGATATCTAAATGAGGATCATAAGTTACTATAATCCCACGGGTATGTTATTTAGCAAATACACTGCATTTGCACAAATTAAAGGAGTGGACACCTGATTCCTATAGGCATGTTGTCTAATAACACACGACAGTAAACATAGTAAAACATGTCGAGTGAGTGTGCCCCTATAAGCATGGTGTCTACTAGTGCATATGAAAAACCAAATAGCATATATGGCAGGTTGGATAGAATAACAGGTAGGTCACATAAACCCTATAGGTAAGTTCTCGACCCTTTTATGCAAACATTAGATTATAAATGTTTCCCAAATTTCACTAACACCCCAATTGTTTGTTTACAAATTATTACAGGCCCAATTAATAAACATAAGTAAATACCATACACGAGAAAACTGCAGGCCCAAGAGCAGGCCCCGAAAGAAAAATTAAGAAGACCCAGCACTGACTGGGCCTTCCATAAGCTCAAACTTCTACGAATAGCAGGCCCAGATGCGAATTCAACTCAAAGAACTGGAGGGTGTCAATTGTACAGCCCGAGTCCAGGTCTTGGAACCATGTTAGAACCCAGGTGGAGTCTCACTTACCCAACAATTGGGAGTTTACGATTTGACAAATACACATAGCAATTATGTGTAAAATTCTGGACCTACTAACAACAAATAAGTGATAGAATTTGAAGAAATGCATTTTGTATTTTAGAAACAGACATAGCAGGATTGATTAAATAAAAGACATACAAGTTAAGAGGATCAATAAGGCTTAGATTCCTCATGGCAAGTTGATATAATCATATTGACATTCTAGATTCGATCAATTAGCAGGAGATAGTATATAGAGCAAGAAGAACATATTGAGAGAGTTAGGGGAATCAGGTTTTCTGAGCTTATAAGATAAACATATCAGAGTGCACAATGCCAAATAAGTCCAAAATAAGGCACTAACCTACATGATTTCAAATGTCTATCTAGTACAATGAAAGTTCTAGCATGACATTTCTAATACGGTCACAAACATCATATCAACATACTAGTAGGATAGCTTGGTCAATAGCATAAAACTTAACATGGTGGGGATAGATCATAGTACAAAGGCTTTACATAAACTTATGGCATGTGAAAGGCAGATTTGCTAAACATTAACATGTTAGTTGACCATACATAAGAGAGAAAATGTGACATTTACCCTAAAGTCGTAGATGATGCTAAAGATCAGGATTACAGATAGCAAGGAACATGTTTAGGCTAGATTTTAAGATAGTATGAGATCTATATAGTTGTGACTAGTTTGCAGAGAACAGACGATTAAACACAAGACTTAGTAATCCATTCAAAGGAAAGGAATGGTCTCATCAGAGTTTTAGCATAGTACCCAAAGCAAAGCATGAAAAGGATTGTATAACTAACAACAGCTAGTCAGTTTTATTAAAAGAACATCTACAATAGGCATGCATTGAAGCTCAAAACTCAAACAGGTTCAGATACTAAGAAAAACACAGAGGTATGGAAATGATTCCAGAGAAAAACAAGGAAATTCAACATAAAAGTGCAGGATATAGTGAAGAACACATATTATCCTAATGCAAACTAAGAACAAACTGGAATCAATCACATGTACTAAAATGCATTCAACTATAAAAGAATACAGAATGACAGGGGAGTATGATAGCAGTGCAGTATCAAGGATTCACTGCTAACAAAGGAACTAAATCCTGCTCACAAAATTTTAAATGTCCTAGAACACACAAAGATATACAGAAGGAAAAATACTGAACATTGCAAGAGTTAAAGGCACTAACCAGTAGCAAAATTAGACGAGCAAAAGAATAAAGATTTTAGAATACTAGTAGCAAGAACCCCAAATCTCCGATGCTTTAGAGTTCATAAGAGCCTCGTAAGGGCCCCGAGCAGTGCTTGCACCAGATGAGGTTGATAATATTATGGCCTTGTCTTTCAGCCGACCATAGAGCCAAGGGTTTCAGAGATGATGAACGAGTGAGGAAAATATATTGAGTGCAATAGTCGTGAAAATATTTCGGCCCTCTAGAGGGGAATTGGGGAGGGGTTTATATAGTAGTAGAAATCAAGCAATCAAACAAGGAAACACTGTAAAATCAAACATAAATAAGGAAATAATAACATGCATAATTAATTTAATCGGATTAGGAGAAAAATTAGGAAAACCTAGTTCATGATGGAGAACGAAACAATAGTCAAAGATCTCGCTGACTCGAACCCGTAGGACCTTGCCATGATGCATATGGACGAAATATAGTCCAAATACCGAAGGGTGAAGCTAATATTCCTTGATTCGGAGATTGCTATTTGCCAACAATGGGGCAAATACTAAGTAATACCATAAAGAAACAACCAGTAGCGAAGGAACATAAGTATGGTAAGTAAATAACGGGTGAATCCCATTGTTAGCGGGATTAGGAGAGGGATAGGTTAAGGGCGGCGATTAGGGTTTCTCAGAGAGAAAGGGGGGGAGATTGAGGGGTTCAAAGGCGGAGGGAATGGGAAAATGAGGTTAGGGTTAGGGTGACGGGATATAAGGAAGGTGGGGGAATTATTATGGGTCGTTGATCATTTGAGATCAACGACCAAGGTTGAAATGGGAGTGGGGCGGGTTCAAAACGGGTCGTGACTGGATCTTTTAAAAGGTTTGTTTGGTTTGGGATGATGAATGGTGTAATGGAGATGGGCCAGCTGCTTTGGGCCTTGCTTGGTCTGAAATTAGCCTAAAATTGGGCTAAGAGTTAAATACACGAAATTGTTTTAATATAAATAATTAATAAAATATTACTTATGCAATAAAATGACTGAAAATAATAACTTAAAATTTATAAAACATAAAAAATGCTATTGTAGTATGAATAATGTAATAATTGTATTTATGCATAACATATAGGCTATTAATGCAAAATTACATAAATAACTAAAATATAGATATAATTATATGAAACAATGTAAAATATTTTAAAACATGTATGTGAGTGTAACATAACAGATTTGGATGATTATACTATGGCAAATAATTTAAGAGAATAATTAGTAAATATTCAAGTAATTTAAATGCATAAACAAATCAAATTTTAAAGCTTCAAAATTAAAAAACAAATATTATACAAAATGCTTGTATAAATCTTGTAAATTACGTAATGACGCAAAATGATATTTTGAAAGTATATATACTTATTTGAAAAATATGAGGGCACAATTGGGTATCAACAACAATAACAATCGTTAAATCCGGAATGACCATTATACAGTCCATCGCCCAAAGAATAGAATGCCTCTCTGGCATAAACTCACACGTTAGCGACCTCACCAAAATCTCCCTACTTGGTTTCAATCTATAACAATCAGGTGACTACCACGCCACACCGATACAAATCTCCCCATGGGGTACGCTCCCAAAACCATTCTACACCAGGTGGCAACGACTGCATTCCCATACCACCGATTGCGCTAATTCGTAAGGTAATTCACAATTCGCAATCCAATACACAATACTTCTTCCACCGAACACCATTCTCATGCAACATAAAGATAATGCCATCTTACTCTAAACATCTAATTTTCTTCACTGCTCACCCGAGCTCGTGATATTCTTATCAAAACCGAACTGCAACCTTGACCTTCAACTTCTAGTTTCCATGACGCTCACTACACCTATCATGCTGCTACGCGATAATACACGTATTCACTAACCCTTGAACTACTATTAGAATATGTCACTCCATTGGCCTTTAACTTAGCTCATTTCCGAATAACCAATGCAACACGCAACTGAATTCCCAGACTGAAGAGATATACCAACCTCAAGTCGCGATCTAAACGGCTATGACTTTTTCGGAATCCGTTTACACAACAAGACCGTTTGAATTAAATACCTCCCGAATCAATCAAGTTATGGTGGATGTGTCAAGCCCACGAGTACAACCACAAACCATATGTATAACTTCACGCTGAAGCAACTGATCACTGCAAAAATCATGTTGATTCAACCATTACTAACCGACCCAATTCCTTTAAATTTACTCTTGACTTGCCTTGGAAATAATTGCAGCTCCAATCAAAGCACAACGAACTAAATCCACCCTCTACTCATCCTGAGTGACCTTAATCGCGAGACTACATCGTCTCAAGACGCAGTAGTTTAATACCACATACCTCATAAATCATCTCATACCTCATCATGCGCACAATGGCATCTCCAAATGGTATAACCCTGCTATAAGACTTCCCACAATTCCGGAGTTGTTTCTTCCCTTTTTTCAAATATTGTACCACTTACCCAGTAATAACATAGAACACTTCAAGTCCCATTCGCAATTCGCTGCAGAACTCGATCTCTCAACCATACAACAGACCCAAAATCCTTAAGTACCAGACTTAAATTCTTAAACTCACTGAACCGTTGTGAACAGTCACCCACTCCGACCTGGTCTCGAATATGTAACCAAACTCCATTGCCCTGCTAGTATATGAATACATTCACAAAGAAGTAACCGCTTGAATTTGCACATTACCTCCATAAGAAGCATAACTCTAAGTCTTCCCAAAACATGCACCTGATTCGATAAGACGGAATATAGCACACATTTATCAACTCCTCTGCTCGAATTACCCCTGATGTTTCTTTTTTATTAGGCACAAATAATCCACTAATGCGCTGATAACCAAAAGCTGCACAAGCCGACAACCATGCGATCTAATCGTAGATGGTAGGGCTCCCCCACTTAGTGTTAAGCTATAATCACAAAATGTTGAGCCACAATGATTCTTTCTTCTCGATTACCGTTATCTCGCACAGCTAACACACCAAATTGCTCGAAGTGTTTTGTTAAATCTCCTCATGAACATTCTGAACCATCATTCACGATCTCATATCCGACCTCTTTCCACGATGTTGTATAAGTCCGTTCCTTACTCATTAACATCCATTGAGAGTTCAACAATATCATCCAAACTCAAGTCATATCGCATCTGAAATGATAGTCAAATCTTTGCACCCATCTTTATTTCAAGAAACTCCTTTCGGCCATATTAAATCTTTTCCGCACAGTAACCATCATTCCCAATAAGATACGTAGACCAAACCACCTTCCATCGCGATTTCCAAACCGTTCAACACTTTCTCTAGGTACGTGGCTATTTTACCACAAAATCCATATCATACTCTACCTCTCCCACTTCGGTCAAACCATCTCCTTTAAGAAAATTCCCAACTTCCGCTTCTCATACTTGACCTACTAGTAAATTAACCACCGCAAGACACATCCCCATGTCCTTCCTCATTCTTCGTTACCCAAATATTGTATCAAATCAAAATAAATCTCTGTGACACCTGAACTAACAAATTGCTAACACTCTTAAGCCTCCTGGAAGATCTTCTTCCTCAAGCTGTCATATTAGAAATACCAATTAGACCCTGCACCACTACACACCGCAGCTCAATCACCATTTCACAACACCTCGCCCGAAGGCAAAAATCAAAAAGACCCTAGCTCAGGCAAACCGAAAATGCATTCAAACAAGGACGATGATGTCGCTTCACAATGAAAATTCCACCACGCTCGAAAATACCAAGTCTCGTTACTCCATCAACCCAAACCTGAACATTCATAGTCCAATTGCCTTTCCTTTGCTGGAATTAAATACTGAACCTCTAAATCATGCACTGAAAAATCCTCCTTCCGAGCCATTCACTGGTTTGACACGTAAACAGGCACCCTACCATTACAGCAACATCGTACATAGCCTAAAAACCGTAGGAATTAGCGATACTAAGCTCAAATGACAGAACATCCTTTCGCAAGACGACGATAATAACTTGTTTGAATGCGCATGGAGAAACATCATGCTCCACATCTGTAGTACCACTGAAACTCCTTGATGCCCAATAGACACGAGCACTCAACATCATGAAAGAATGTGTAGGAAGGAAATAAATGCACAAGCCTTAATGGAATCAAACCGCACGATAAAGCAATCAAGAAGGGAAATGCTCCTAATAGCCTTATAGCCTCTCAAAGAAAGTACAAACATCTTTGTACCAATCTGCAATACTCTACTAGACTTTCTCATGACTCGTGAGACCTAAGTGAACCTAGTTCTCTGATACCATGTTGTCACGACCCAAAATCAGCCATGGGTCATCATGGCGCCTAACGCCGCCGCCAGGCAAGCCAACGGTGATTTACCAATTTAATTATCCATTTTAGTATTTTGTAATCAATTCTTTTCCTTAATTAGATAGTAAAATTGAATTTACGGAGTAATTGAAAGTAACTACGAACCACGATAAATAAATAACCTGAAAGAACCCCCAAAACCCGGTGTTACAAGTGCATGAACATCTACTAGAAAATATGACAAATGCAACATCTGTCTTGAATATAAATTAGACAGGAGTATGTAAATAACACTGATGGAGACTTTGTATGCTGCGTATTTGTAATATGGAATGCAAATCACCGTAAATACCCCGCAATAGTTGTGCCTCTGCGCCCAAACCATCACTAAACATACATGTACCTGCATAAAAATGTGCAACAAGTATAGTATGTGTCACGACCCAAACCGATGGGCCGCGACGGATGCCCGAGTTTGACCTGTCGAACACCCTTAAGCATGCGTCTAAGATATAAACATGAATAATGTACGTGAGGGAAAATATGTCCAAAAGACATGTATACATAAACATGCGGAATATAGTGGGGCAAGCCGGCAAGGCTGCTATAGACAACTATATATCCAAAACTGGAAGCCGGTGAGGCCACATACTATCCAACTATACATACTATCTACAGACCTCTAATAGAATAGACAACTGTACAAGGACAGGATTAGGCCACGTCATACCCATACATGTGTATAAGCATATCATAAAAAAATCAAAAGCAGCTCCAGATCAAATGGAGCACGCCAACCCTCGCTGATCAAGGATCCTAAGAAGGGGGACCGTCGACTTGTCTACCTGCACCTGCGGGCATGATACGAAGGCCCCGGGAAATGGGGCGTCAGTACGAGACTGAGTATGTAAGGCATAAAAATCAGTACATAAAAGACATGGATGAAACATGGAATAAAGAAATCCACATGTAAGTTTGAATAACTTTGTAATCCTGTAATATTTCTAATGTCATGCACGTGCGTATAAATGTTGTATCATGCATAGGTATAGGTGTACATAATACCATCAAGCCTCTGAGGGCATCCCATCATATTATCACCGCCACTGTGGGCAAAATCATCAAAATATACCAACTAATCAGGTGGTGGTGCGTATATAACACCGTAACCTTTTCCTATATCCCATATATATATTATACATATATACGAGTATATAATGCCATCTGGTCATGGGTCAATGTAAATGAATGCAATGCATGATAAGTACGTCAATAAAACATTTCGGAGTGTCAGAAGACCATTATGCCTTTGATTAATATCATGAAATAGACTTTATCAACTTACGTATTTTCTGAGACCCATGAACAGGGGATAGAATAATAAGACTTATGGGAAAACAAGAATATACACATCTCTAGCACTTGTACGAATAGAGTAATTTATGGAAGTTTTGCATTTGCTCGTTTCGTTTGTGTCATATAGATCATGCCAAAAAGAAAGAAGGGATAGCCTTCATATACATGTGTCGATTCTCTTGACAATCCTCTAACACACGTTAATTGTGATAAAATACGGAACACGTTATATGAAAAGATTGAAGCAATAACGTTGCTTATGCAAAGATCATCTCGCCTAAATTGTTTCCTTAAGTTACTATGAAATGGGAAGCTTGAATGAAGCTCTTAGAAAATGACGTTACTAATGTTATGGAAAGTTTTGTTGAAATTCTTTCATAAGATATTATAGTTGTTATTCTTAACTTTTTAGGTGGCCCCACATAATTAAGCTTGGTGTCACACTTCTTTCTCAAAGTGTGACACCTTGCAACCTTTAATACTTAGTCACTAAATGAAATGGATGATTGCCACGTTGGGGGGAGGGCTTAAATCTTATCCCACTCTTTAGTTAATTACCCAATAATTAATCAATTACCCACATAATAAAGAATTATCTCAAATTACTTAAAATACTACTCACTTTTAATACACTTTATGTACCCTACTATAATGGTCATGGTGTACCTTGTGTGGTACTAGTCTATAAACACCGGGTATTATGGCTCGGATCGTATTATATCCCAAATTGACCACCTTCGATGAAACTCATTTTCTTTGATTCGTTTATCTTTTAACCTTCACGGCACTTATTTATCGCTCGTTATACATAGCATAAATGCGTATAACCTCAAGATAATCTCATCCCCGACTCTTCATCGATTAACTGAAGACGAAACTTTAACGTACGAAAACGTGAGATGTAATAGTATGAGTACATAAATCAATGTGTACCCAGTAAGTATTAAGTCTAATCTCGAAGAAGTAATGACGAGAGGTCAACTTTGACACTCACTATGGGTCAATAATATTAAAATAGAAATAATTAAATGGATATGGTTTATGTGAATAACAATAATTTCCTTAACAAGCAAAAATAAATAATTCTTTCAAATTCAATAATTTCCAATTAATCATTTATCTTCACAAGCTGTAATAGAATGTCAAGGTATCGTGTAATTATTATTATTAAGCATGATTTCTACCGAGGTCGTACGGTCCGATCCAGAGTGTCGTGTACACTACCGAGGGACGTGAGGCACGATCCATAGATGCATCTATACTGCCAAGGCCTTCGGCCCGCTCCACAAGAAAGGAGGACATTTTATTATGAACCTCCGGAATGAGATGTTATTATAAGGCTAACGTATAAGGATGTATAGTTTCTATTAACAGTCAAGTAATTTGCAAAAAAGTTCAAGTATATGAAATTCGGTCTTTTACTATTTCCTCTAAGAATTTCCAATATAATTCTAGTACATTAGTTAAATAAATGATGCATTTATCACAAGTAATTCATGATTTGAGTCCTAAACTATCCGGACATAGGATAATTAGTAGCTATGCACGGACTCTCGTCACCGCGTGCGTACGTAGCCCCCACAATTAGCAACAATTATAAATTTAAATCACCTATGTGGTAACTTCCCTCTTACAAGGTTAGACAAGAGACCTACCTTGCTATGAAGTTCCATAGCCGGCTCCAACGACACTCTAACACCTCCAACCAATGCTTGTCGATCCAAAACTATGCAAACAATGTCTCAACCAATCAAAATGTATACTCCAATGCTTGAAATGTAAAAATGTATAAGAAGTCTCAACTCCGCTCAAAAAGTTGGCAGTGGGGCCCATATCTCGGAACCTGATGAAACTCATAAAATCTGACAACCAATTCAATTACGAGTTCAACCATACTAATTTCATTTGAATCCGACTCTGAATAAGGTATTCAAAACTCGAAAATTTGTTTTGTGAAATTATAGAAATTTCTTCTGATTTGTTCTTGAAACATCCATAATCTAACATCGAGAATGAAGATTAATCCATGAAATATAATCATAAATGAGTCAAGAATGCTTACCCTGAGTTTTGTGGTGAAATTCCTGTCCAAAATTGCTAAATCCCGAGGTTCCCAACTAAAAATACGAAATAATAGCTCAATGGTCCGAAATAGAGGACTTATAACACTGCCCCAACTTCCTTCTTCGCGTTTGCGAGCCTCCCATCGCATTCGTGATGAACAAAATTCTCAAAAGCCATTTTCAAACTCTTCTCAGACAGCCTCTAGTATATTGGTCATAACCTTTTGTACAAAACTCTAAATCATAAATGGTTTGACTTTCTAGAAACTAGACATCAAGGGCTATAATTCCTTCTTTTCAAAGCTTCATAACTTTTCAAAGCTTCCAAAGTCGGATGACGGACAGTAGAAATTCCTTCTTCGCGAACGCGAGATCCTCTTCACGAATGCAAAGAACAAAGTCTTAGTAGCAAAATCCTTCTCCGCATACATGAGAGGTTCCTCACGAACGCGAAGAAAAACACTAGAACCAGCAACCAGTAGCATCAAAACACCCAAACTTGGTCCGGAACCACCCCGAATCACACCTGAGCCCTCGGAAGCCCCTCCAATCACACAAATATGTCCCAAAACATGACACAAACTTGCTCGAGGCCACAAATCGCATCAAACAACAGCGAAACCACGAATTGCGCATCGATTCAAGCCTAATAAGCTATTGAACTTCTAACTTCCACAACCGATGCCGAAACCTATCAAATCAAGTCTGTTTGACCTCAAATTATGCACACAAGTCAAAATTGACATTATGGACCAACTCCCACTTCTGAAATCGGAATTTGACCCCGATATCAAAATGTTCACTCCCGGTCAAACTTCCTAAAAACCTTCAAATTTCCAAATTTTTCCAAATGACTCAGAAACGACCTACATACCTCCAAATCCACATTCGGAGATGCCCCTAAGACCAGAATCACGATACGGAGCTATTCTCAAACTTAGAATAACAAATGGATATCGATAACATTGAAATACACTTCAACCCAAATTGATGAAATCCTTCCTAAAATGCCAACTTCCACAATAGGCGCTGAAACGCTCCCGGGTCGTCCGAAACCCAATCCCGACATATGCCTAAGTCTGAAATCATCATACAAACTTGTTGGAACCTTCAAATCCCGATTCCGACGTCGTTCACTTAAAAGTAAAAGTTGGGTCAACTCTTCCAACTTAAAGCTTCCAAATTTAGAATTTTCTTTCCAAACCAACTCTGAACTTCCCGAAACTAAATTCCGACCACACGTACAAGTCATAACACCTGAAGTGAAGCTACTCAAGGCCTCGAACCACCGAATGACATGCCAGAGCTCAAAACGATCGGTCGGGTCTTTACACTAAGGAGGTCACTATTGGAGATGATGGTGCACTAAGGATGTAGGGCAGGTTATGTGTGCCCAATGTAGATGGTCTGCGTGAGTTAATTCTCTAGGAGGCTCATAATTCGCGGTACTCCATTTACTCGGGTGCCAAGAAGATGTATCAGGACTTAAGGCAGCATTACTGGTCGAGGAGAATGAAGAAGGACATAGTGGAATATGTAGCTCGGTGCCTAAATTGCCAGCAGGTAAAGTATGAGCATCAGTGACCAGGTGGATTGCTTCAGAAGTTAGAGATTCCATAATGGAAATGGGAGCGGATCACTATAGATTTCGTTATTGGGGTCCCACGGACTCATAGGAAGTTTGCTGTAGTTTGGGTAATTATGGATAGATTGACCAAGTCAGATCATTTCATTCTTGTGATGACTACCTATTCTTACGAACAGTTGGCTCAAATGTATATCTACTAGATTGTCAGGCTTCATGGCATACCGGTATCTATCATCTTTGATCGGGGTACCCAGTTATAATTAAAGTTCTGGAGAGCTGTATAGTAGGAGTTGGGTACTTGGGTTGACTTGAGCACAGCATTTCACCCTCAGATGGACAGACAGTCCGAGCGCAATATTCAAATACTGGAGGATATGCTCCGTGCTTGGGTGATAGATTTTGGGGGTGCTTGGGATCATTTCTTGCCACTTAAGGAGTTTGCTTACAATACCAGTTATCAATCGAGCATTCAAATGGCACCATATGAGGCCTTATATGGGAGGGGTGCCGGTATCCAGTGGGTTGGTTTGACCCAGGTGAGGCTAGATTATTGGGTACAGACTTTGTTCAGGATGCTTTGGAGAAGGTTAAGGTGATTCAGGATCGATTTCGCATAGCCCAGTCCAGATAGAAAACTTATGCTGATCGGATGGTTCGTGATGTTGCATTCATGGTTGGGGAATGGGTCTTGCTCCGGGTTTTTCCCATGAAGGGTATTATCAGGTTCGGGAAGAATGGCAAGTTGATCCCTAGGTATATCGGGCCTTTTGAGAATCTTGAGAGGGCTGGAGAGGTGGCTTACAGACTTGCACTACCACCTAGTCTCTCTGCAGTTCATCCAGTATTCCATCTTTCTATGCTCCGGAAGTTCCACGGCGATCCGTCTCATATGTTAGATTTCAGCTCAGTCTAGTTGGACAAAGATTTATCTTATGTTGAGGAGCCGGTGGCTATTTTGGACAGGCAGGTTCAAAAGCTAAAATCAAAGAATATTTCGTCAATGAAGATTGAGTGGAGGGGTTAGCCAGTCGAGGAGGCCACTCGGGAGACTTAGCATGATATGCTCAGCCTTTATCCTCATCTTTTTACCACTTTAGGTATGTCTCTATACTCGTTCGAGGATGAATGATTGTTTTAAGAGAGGGAGGATGTAACGACCCGACTGGTAATTTTGAGAGTACTAGCCCCGATCCCCTATTTACTGCTTCCCCCGTATCGTTTTCTACTTATCTCAATTGTCGGGAGGTTTTGTTTGTGGTTTCGGAGTGAATTGGGATACTTAGTCCGTAAAAAGGAAGCTTAAGTTCTAAGATTTTGACCGTAGTTGGAACTGTATGAAGACGACTCCGGAATGGTATATTGTCGGTTCCGTTAGCTCCGTTGGCTGATTTTGGACTTACGAGCGTGTCTGGATTGTGTTTTGGAGGCCTGTAGCTAAATTATGCTTGAAATGGTGATAGTTGAATTTTTAAGAAGTTTGACTGGAAGTGGAATTTTTGACATCGGGGTTGAATTCCAATTCTGGAAGTTGGAGTAGGTCCGTAATATCGAATATAACTTGTGTGCAAAATTTGAGGTCAATCAGACGTGATTTTGTAGGTTTCAGCATCGGTTGTAAAAGTTTGAAGTTTCAAAGTTTATTATGTTTGAATTGGAGGGTGATTCGTGTTTTTAGCGTTGTTTGATGTGACTTGAGGGCTCGACTAAGTTTGTATTGTGTTTTAGGACTTGTCGGTATGTTTGGTTGAGATCCCGGGGGCCTCGGGTGAGTTTCAGATGCTAAACGGATCAAAAGTTGGACTTGTGTAGCTGCTTAAGTTTTTCAACTTCTGGTGTTATCGCACCTGCGGTGGGGTTCGCCATAGGTGCGGACACGCATGTGCGAACAGAGGATCGCATAAGCGGATTTGGGCAGCCCAGGCTGGGTTCGCAGGCGTGAAATGATTTACGCATAAGCGGCCTCACTTTTGTGGTGGGAAGGTGCACATGAGCGCTGAGGTCGCAGGTGCAGCTCCTTGGTCACAAGGGCGTATCCACAGGTGCGACCCTCCTCACGCAGATGCAGATCCAGGGGACTTAAGTCAAATCCGCACCTGCGATGGAATTTCCATAGGTGCGGCGACGCAGGTGCGACTGGAAGCATGCAGATGCAAAATCGCTGGGCAGAAAAGGGCCAAGTTCAAGGGTTTTATCCCATTTTCAATTTTGGGACTTTGAGAGCTCGTATTGA
>AWOL01S0007898.1:0-24446 GCA_000715115.1 Nicotiana otophora
AAGTAAATGAAGCATTATGAGTAAGATGTGATAAATGGATGATAACGATAAATCAAAATATGACAGGACTACAGATTCTGTAGTCAAGTGAAGGAAAAGACAAGAAGTTACATGCCTTGAGACAATAAAAGGGTATAAGCCATAAGGTCATGTCCCCATTTCGAGAAATGAGTTGGTGACTCATACATGATTACCAGAAGGAAAAGTTAGACCCTCGGAGTAATAGAAATTAGTATGGGTTAGTGAATAAGATAAATTGAACATGAATTCGAGACCGAAGAATTTGATAATAGTTGACATCGTGAGAATTTCAGAGATCGCATTCCGGGCGATAATTGAATGGACAACAGAAGAATAACTTTTAAAGGTCATTCAGGAAGACGTTTCCATAAAACAAGCGTTGTGAGCAGAGTTAAGCTTAACAGACTAAGTGTGCCAGTTATACTAGGTGTCACCTTTGTGTGTAAGAAATTAAATTATCCCTGGTACAGAAGGGTTGTCGCAAGGAAAGTAAGGGTCCGTGAAGATGTGAAAAGACGCCAAATATGAAGAGGTGAAACATTTATAGGTAAATCTTCATAGCAATAAATGTTAGTACTCCCCTAAAGGGGAAAGACGGTGTGATATGGTATTAAGTCAGAGTTATGTTGTTAAGATTACTATGGAATAGTAAAGGAAGAATGTGGTAGAAAGGAGAAAGGAATAAGATTGCATTTATTCAGATCCTACGGATATGATACGAGTCCAGAACATTATGTAAGCATGACGACGGGCAGAGGCAGAAAGGGTTCCATCACTAGATGCTATTGATAAGTAAGTGCAAATGAACACTGGATACATACGGAGCCGGCGTGAGGGGTAAGTTAAGACAAAGTATATAACCCACAAGAGATTACGCAGAAGATAGATATGATAATAGACTAACGTGTAGTTAGTAGTTGATTCATGAAGAGCCTAGCCATGGCTAAACAAGAGAGTACCGACAAATCAGCAGGTTGTGCAAGATAAACATAGCGAAACCCAACATAGGGGATTCAGTCTCGCAAATATGATGACATTGTAATCCTTGAGAAATATTCAGATAGGAGTTGGGGTTGTTAAAGGTACCGTATAAGTGTTACGAAAAAAAATGGTGACACTGAGAAGACAGTCAAAAATTTTAGTTCAGAATCAACCTTACGAGCACAAGTGCGCGGAGGTAAGTAATTAAGGATAATTATAAGCGAGTAAGAACGTCAAAAAAATTCTTTCGGGTATACGATGTAATAAGCTCGCAGCTTTATAGAAGTCAAAGGGTCTCTCTTAAATACTACAAAGAAAGACTAGCTGAGAAAATAAGGAAGAAGGCTTCAACTTAAGCATAGTGACATAAGGAAGAAATGGTCTTGCAACAACAGTCTCACAACAATATTGTATACGCTCCATAAGAAATTGGCACATATCGTGACAAATGAACGGGAAAAAAAAAGTCAAAAGATGATATTTGAGATCATATGAGTTACAGGAAATTTCAGTATTTGTGGGAAATGAGATAAGCCATGTATTCATGCAACAAGTGGAAGAACGACCACGATAAGTAATTGCTTATGTTTAAAGATAACTAAGAAAGCACGAGAAGAATTACCCGACCCACAATTTAGAGTTAGCCGCGGTGATTCATGCACTAAAGATGTAAAGGCACTATTTGTATGGCATTCATATTGATATATATACGGATCATAAGAGCCTTCAATATATCTTCAATCAAAAGGAATTGAATTTACGCTAAAGGAGATGGTTGGAGCTACTGAAAGACTATGGCGTTGATATCTTTTTACCATCCGGGGAAGGCGAATGTAGTAGCCGACGCCCTCAGCTATAGATATATGGGTAGCCTCTCATATTTACAGCCAGAGAAGTGTGGGATAGCCCATGAGATTTATCGGTTAGCTAGTCTTGGAGTTCGATTACTGGACTCAGGTGATACCAGAGTTACTATTCAGGACACGACAACATCCTCTTTAGTAACTGAAGTAAAAGAACGCCAGTATGAGGATCTTGTGATAGCTCATTACAGAGATACATCCCCTCAAAAGGAGAATACACTATTTGAGATTACAGAAGATGGAGTCCTCAGATATCGAGGTCGATTATGTGTTCTAATATGGCAGGGTTGCGTCAGCAGGTTACGGGAGAAGCTCACTATTCTCGTTATTCTATTCATGCAGGAGCGACGAATATGTATCATGATATCAGGGGAATATACTGGTGGGACGGAATGAAGAAGGATATAGCAGAGTTTTTTTCTCAGTGCACTGATTGTCAGTAGGTTAAGATTGAGCATCAGAAACCCTGTGGATTATTACAGGCTATAGAGATTCCAACTTGGATATGGGAAGTGATTAATATGGATTTCATCATAGGCTTACCTCGTACCCAATGTAAGTTCGATGCTATATGGGTTATTGTCGATAGACTTACAAAAGCAGCCCATTTTTCTGTCTGTCAGGACTACTTATTCAGCAGAGGATTATGCAAGGCTTTACATTAGAGAGATAGTACGACTTTATGGCGTCCCTATATCTATTATCTCAGATAGAGGTGCTCAGTTTACAGCTAATTTCTGGAGGTCCTTCCAAAAAGGATTGGGGACTCAGGTAAGTCTTAGTACTATATTTCATCCCCAGACAGACGATCAGGCTGAACGTACTATTCAGATACTGGAGGATATGCTATGGGCTTGTGTGATGGACTTCAGGAGTAGCTGGGATGATCATCTTCCACCTATTGAGTTTGCATATAATAATAGTTATCATTCCAGCATTCAGATGGCTCCATACGAAGCTCTTTATGGACGAAAGTGTAGGTTTCTTATAGGATGGTTCAAGATTGGGGAAACTAAGTTAGTAGGACCAGAGTTGGTACAACAGGCAGTTAAGAAAATTAAGCTTATAAAGGAAAGGCTATTAGCAGCACAGAGTCATCATAAGTCCTATGCAGATAATCGACGACGAGACTTGGAGTTTCAGGTTGATGACTGGGTATTCCTAAAGGTATCACCGATGAAAGGCGTTATGAGATTCGGTAAGAAAGGAAAGCTTAGCCCTCGGTACATTGGACCTTATAAGATTGGCCAAGTAGCATATGAATTAGACTTGCCTTCCAAATTGGAATTTGTACATCCAGTATTTCATGTGTCTATGCTCCGTAGGTATATCGGAGATCCCTTTAAAGTCATTCCAGTTGACGATGTTCAGGTTACAGAGCAGCTATCATATGAGTAAGCTCACATTGCTATACTAGATATAGAAGTTCAGAGATTAAGAACTAAGGATGTAGCTTCGGTTAAAGTACTTTGGATTAACAATAATGTGGAGGAGATGACTCGGGCAACTGAATAAGAAATGAATACTAGGTATCCTCACTTGTTTCCACTTCCGGAGGATGATCAGACTGAGACATCACAGCCTTAAGGTACGTATATGGTACTTGATTCTTATGTTAGTTATTGTTATTGGTCGTGTGAGGACATTGGTGTTATTGATGATTGTGGCCCAGTGTGGCTTTGTATTGTTGGGTTTGCTATGTGACAAGTTGGTAGTAGTACCGTTATAGAGGAGACTTTGCCAAAAATTTTATAGATTTCTGGGAGTTTAACATTCGAGGACGAATGTTTCTAGGGGGGGAGATTGTTACACCCTGTGCGTCCCAAGGTGACATAATAAATATGAGACTTGTTAATCATGATTTAAATTAGTTTAAAGTCATGATATAACTATATATGACGTTTGGATATAATATATAAAGTTTGGGAAAAATCGGGTTTAAGTTGCGGAAAAATCGACTAAGGATTTGCCTTGTAATAGAGTACATTTCGTGTGCTATATGAAGTCGTTTTGCGACATATGATATACCAAATTGCAGATCTATGATTCTAGTTTCCAACGTATTAAACCGTTCATTGATACGACATCGGAGTAGAGAGATATCCATATTTTTGTGAGACTGCGCAAGTAGTTCGGTTGGGACCCACTTGACACGATCTCCGACCTTATGTTTTTTTAAAGGTGTTTCAGACTAATTGCGGGTTAATTTTCACCCAATTTTCATATAACAGCTCTCCAAAACCCTCCCTAACATATCCCAAGTTCTCAAGAAACACATTCAAGGAAAATCAACTCAAATCATCATCAAAGTTGTTAAGGACTACGAGAGAATGCTTCTATGATGTTGTGGTGTGATTGAGGGCTATTGTGAGCTAAGTTGAGACAGGGTTTCGAGTTGTAGCTGTTGTCCAAGGTATGTATAACATCTTCTTGATTGTGCCTAAGTTTAATCTTGTGTTGGTTGTGTTGTTTGAGTAAGAAACCATAAGATAGCACTTGAAAGAACATGGGATGTAGTTGTCTTTGGTTGGACTATTTTTTGGCTAAATAGATGGTTTGTGGTTGCTGGAAATTGAAAGAAATAATTTGATAATGTTGTGGCTGCTGTTGTTAAGCTTTTCTAGGTGTTAATTAAGTTTATTGAAGAAGAAAATATGAAAAAACAAGTGATTGACGATAACAATTAAGGTACTAGACGTATGGGGCTATTTTGGAAGGCATTTTGTGGATGTTTTGAACTAGAAATAATATAGTACATATAAGTATGATGTTCTGAAGGTTATAAACTAATTTATGGAATAAAATTTAGATTCAATTTATATCTTGTTGTGAGTAAAAACGAGCTTGCCGCTCAATTTGGTTGTTAAGATAATCAGAGAAACTCATATTGGCTTATATTGTTGTTGTTGTTATTGTTGGTTATAGTTGTTGTTGGGCTGTTGATGACCCTTAGTGGTCTTTGGGATGTATTAAAAATAGGGGAGTTGTTGTCCGATTTTTCTTAAGCCATACGACTAGCCAAATATGATGGTATGACATTATATGTTAACGGCAATATCATTTCACTTGTTGTAGATGAAAGACGTTGTGTTGAGCTTGGTTGAGTAATAAGGAAGAGATCATATTGATATGTTAAGGCTATCCCTTTTTTCCTTTTGGCATGATTCAAACGAAACGAGCAAAATACATAACTTTTATAAATGACTCTATTCATAGAAATACTAGGGGTGTCTATATTCTTGATTCCCCATGTGAATTATTATTATATCCTCTATTCATGAGTCTCAGAAAAATATGTATTTGATAAAGTTTGTCCGAAAGGCATATTGATTTTATGATATTCGAGAAATTTTATTAACGTATTTCTTATGCATTTCATATATTTATACATGTACATTGACCCATGACCAGAAGACGTTATATACGCGTATATCATATGTATATGGGATATGGGAAAAGGTTACGGCGTTATATACGCACCACCACCTGATCGGCTGGAATACGTTGATGATTTTGCTCACAGTGGCTGATATGATATGATGGGATGCCCTCAGAGGCTTGATGCTGTTATGTATGCATATACCTATGCATGGTATGGCATTTATACGCACATGCATGGCATTATAATTTTCATGATTCACAGAGTTATTCAGAATTTCAGGTTGAGTTCTTACTCCATGTTTCTTTCAAGTCTTTTATATACTATTTTCATGCTTTACATACACATTACTTTATTTGTACTGACGTCCCTTTTGCCTGGGGACGTTGCGTTTCATGCCTGCAGGTCTCGATAGATAGGTTGAGAGCTCTCCTAGTATGCTATCAGCTCAGCAGAAGGTGTTTGTGTACTCAACTTGCTCCGGAGTTGCCTATTTGGTCAGTATGATTTGAATATGTATTGTTTGGTATGACGGGGCTCTGTTCCGACCTTTATGATATTTATGTACTCTTAGAGGCTTGTAGATAGATGTCATATATACGGATACTGGTATGGACTTATAGGCCAGTATGTAATATGTATAAGTCTGGTATATTAAGTTGGGTCACCCTATATTGAGTATTTCCTCCTGTTTTGTTCTACTTATCTCACGACAGCCTCTCCGGCTCAATTACTTATGATAGTATGATACGAAAGATACGTTACGTTGGTACTCGGTTGAGTAAGGTACCGGGTGGTCATCGCGGCCCATCAGTTTGGGTCGTGATATAATTTCCAAAACGGGAGTAGAAAACCACACATGTTTTAGTCTCCAGAACAGTATATACAATACAAATATAAAATATGAAATTACGTTCCTTAAGCTTGTTAGTAATTTGTATTTGCAAAGTAATTCTTGAAATAAAATAACGTAAAAACAAAAATGTAGAAGAACCAGATACTAATCCGAGCCCACTGAATTCACAGTATTTCCTTAAGGAACTTAATCCACTCCTAGTACCTAAGGTTGTAGATTATTTCTTCCAAGGATAGAACGGATCACACACTGGAGTAGCGGTACTTCAAACCCTAGTATTTCAGTGAACACAAATAATCGGTAGCAAATCACTCTTACTGTAGAAAGAAAGAGATTTCAGAATTTTCGTAAGGAAAATCTGAGGGAATGACCTGCTATTTATAACCAACAATTTGGGTTAAATGAAGAGGTTCAACTCTTCAAGATGACCGTTCACGTAAAATGGCTAACTCGGAGAAAAATTAATTTATCGTTACAAAAATGACTAATTTGAATTAAAATAATATTACGTTAATCATAATACTAACAAATAAATTTGGTCCAAAAAATTAATCAATCAATCATTTGACCGAAGCCGAAGCTAAAGCCGAGCCAAACGAGCGACAACGACGGCGCGAAGCTTGCCTTCTTCTCAACTATTTAAGAGCTAGAAGAAGAGCAATTGTATATATATACTCATCAAAACTCTTTTCCTCCTTTAATATGGGACAATGTCCCTTTGTCAAAGAGGAAAATTCAAATATTTTATTTTCCCCTCAATTTCACATTCACTCTATTTTAATCTATAACAAGCCTAAACCCAATAATGGGTTCAACTGAACCCATAACTTTCGACGCAGAGTAAAAATTAATATGTAAAAATTTATCAAAATTGCAAAAGTAGTATATATGAACCCATAGCTTTAAAAATAGAATAGTTTTAATACTAAAAACCTTAAAAGTTGAACCCATAAAATATAAATCCTAAATCCGCCTATGGCGATTTTGTAAATATATGCGATGTATAAGTGTCCGGTTAATGCACTAGTGTAATTTGTTTTGTTCGCACAAATCATTTTTTCTTCCTACGCCTTAAAAGGAACCTTTTTTAATACAAAATTATGTCATTAAAATAAAATAAAAAATTAAATATTAAATTATTGTAAAATATAAAAATATATTATTCATTTTGGAACAATCGAAAGAGTGAGACATAAAATGAAACTTCACTAATGTAGGTATTTCATTAACATCTTAATATTAAAATCTTGAGGATCAAAGAGAGATTATACAACTAATAATTCGGGCACTGATATCATTAAATTTGGTGATAGAGCACAAATTTGCAATACATTTTAGTCGATATGTATATACGGTCGAAACTGATTTCGGTCTTCATATGATTGGTCGAGATGAGAACATAATGGATCGAAGAGAGTCTTCATAATATCGAGATAAGATCCGAAGAAGGCACAAACGAGCTTCGAGTTTTAGGGACAGATCAAATACCAAGCTCGAAGTCATTATCGAGCTCGAATCCAAATCGAACTATGATGAGAAGCGATAGAATCGAGCTTAAGAGGCAGAAGCCAACCAATACCGAGCTCGAGTCAATACCGGACCCCAAGTTAATATCGAGCTCGAGCCCACATCGATATCTAAGCCTGAAAACCGATCGATACCAAGTCCGATCAAGATCGAGCCAAGAGACAAGAGTCGTTACAGCCGCACTAAGAAAGGGAATCTCGGCGAAAATTAGGGAAAAATTGATTTATCATGGGTTCCCTACTATGTATTTTTTATTATATCCAAAGTAGAATCCCTCCACTATAAGAGGGATGGTTATTATTCCTGCAAGGGGGCATCAAGTCATTAATACACTGTAACTCAAATACTGTTGAGACATTCCCATATTAAGAGATTCTCCGTTTGAGCTTCACATATAATTTCATTTTTGCTTGTTTATAAATCATCTTCCTTTCAACTCGGTTTGTATCTTTTTTTTATAGTCAATATTCGATATTTTTACTTACTCTTACGATTTGTGTCAAGTTATACCACGTACCCTTAGAACTACATACAAATTCAACTATATCCGTTTTTCGGGTAAACAGTTTGGCGTCCACAGTGGGGCTAAGGATAACAGTGGTTATTTGATACGAATCTGAAAAACATACCATTTTTACGCTTGTTTTCGGAAGTGTCTATGATTTTGGATTAGCAACGACGAGCACTCAATTAAATGGCCTTACCTATCGACAACGAACCTGGCCTTCAAGGTGAGAACAACAACTTGACGCCCAGGGCCGAAATAGCGCTTATCGATGCCGTTGGAGCTCGAGTAGAAGTTCCATTAGACGTTAATTCGCATGTGGCCATTGAGGCAAATCTACGTTCTGAATCTGAAAATAGCATGCATGGTGGTACTCGATCTGCAGCTCGAGATACCCATAACGTTGAGGAAAACGGAATCAGCTTGCGTATGATTTTCGAAATGTTGCAAGCTCAACAGACAGCAATCGCTCAGCTGCAGAGTCAAACCCAGATACCGAGCAGGTCAGAGCCTAGTCCACCCTGAGAAGTCACCCACAGAACGGAACCAACTATAGTAAGGTCAAATGAGCAAGAGTCGGGAACTAATCCCGAAATTGCTAAGATGTTCGAAGAACTGACCAAACGAATAGAATTAGGAGAAAGGAGGATCGAGACAAACGACAAAAAGGTGGAAACATATAACTCCAGGGTTGATCAGATCCCGGGGCACCACCGATATTAAAGGGCTTAGATTCCAAAAAAAACGTACAAAAGCCTTTCCCCCCAAGCGAGGCTCCTAAACCGATCCCAAAGAAGTTTCGCATGCCCGAGATTCCTAAATATAACAGAACTATCGACCCCAACGAACATGTCACCTCTTACACATGTGCCATTAAAGAGAACGATCTAGAAGATGATGAAATTGAATCTGTATTATTGAAGAAATTCGGTGAAACCCTGTCAAAGGGAGCAATGATATGGTATCATAATTTACCATTTAATTCTATTAATTCTTTCGTAAAAGTACACGCTGGGGCCATAAAGGTCGAGACCAGGAAGTCGGACATGTTCAAGGTAAGGAAAAAAGATAACGATATGCTGAGGGAGTTTGTATCTTGTTTCCGAATGGAACGAATGGATCTACCACCAGTCATAGACGATTGGGCTGTTCAGGCTTTCACTCAAGGTTTGAACGAATGAAGTTAGATGGCTTCACGGCGGTTGAAGCATAACCTGATCGAGTACCCAGCTATTACTTAGGCCGACGTGCATAATCGGTATCAATCAAAAAATAGAGTTGAAGACGATCAGTTGGGTTCTGGACCCGCTGTTAGAAGGGATATCAATAGAGAACAAGGGCCGATCAGGGACCGATATCGACCATATAATGGAGACCATAGGGGGAATGAATCGAGGCATAACCCTGGACAAGGCAATAAAAAAAGTGATCGAGGTAAAGGGTCTCGGGGGCTGATGAACAGAAATGGGTTCGATAAGCATACCAGACCTAAGGAAGCACCATGGTTATCGGAGTATAACTTCAGCATCGATGCATCCGCCATCGTATCGGCTATCGGACGCATCAAAGACACTAAATAGCCTTGACCCATGCAGACCGATCCTGCCCAGAGGAACCCCAGTCAAATGTGCGAATATAATGGCGCCCATGGCCACAGAACGGAAGATTACAGGCAACTAAGAGAGGAGGTAGTCTGGTTATTCAATAAAGGGATCCTTCAAGAATTTTTAAGCGATGGGGCCAAAAATCATTTCAAAAACAGGGATTTCGATAGGCAAAATGAATAGGAAGAACCACAGCACATCATCCACATGATCATTGGTGGCGTCGATACCTCTCAAGGGCCGGTGCTTAAACGCACTAGGACATCAGTTATGAGATAGAAGCGACCTCGAACTCAGGATTATGCACCCATAGGAACCCTGTCCTTTAATGATGAAGATGCAGAAGGAGTCATGTAACCTCACAATGATACACTGGTAATATCAGTACTTATGAATAAAACTAAAGTTAAGCATGTGTTAATTGATCCAGGTAGCTCGGCCAACATTTTATATTGAAGGTCGTAGAATAGCTCGGTCTACAAGACCAGGTCGTACCCGCAACACTGGTTCTAAACGGATTTAATATGGCATATGAAACTACCAAAGCTGAGATAATTTTGCCAATAAACGTGGCCGGGACCATCCAAGAAACATAGTTCCACGTAATCGAAGGCGATATGAGGTACAACGCCCTTTTTGGAAGGCCATGGATCCACAATATGAGAGGTGTACCTTCGACCCTCCACCAGGTTCTTAAATTCCTAACATCGGAGGGAGTCAAAATAGTGTACGGACAACAACCGGCCGCAAGAGAAATGTTTGCGGTCGAAGAAGCAATTCCGTTATCCTCGCCTTCATCAACAAAGGGGTCGGACTCGAAGGGGGAATGTGATCCCAAATAGCAATCACAGACGTCATCTTTGACCCAACTAGAAAATCAGAAGATTGACGAAGATGACGAGCGAGGGATCCCTCGATCCTTTGTGGTCCCCGATGATTCCGATGCTACCCAATCAATGGTTGAAGAACTGGAGCAAGTTATACTAATCGAATATCTGCCCGAATGAAAGGTATACCTAGGAACAGGATTAACCCCCGAACGCAGGAAAAAGCTTATTCAATTTTTTATTGATAATATAGATTGTTTTTCTTGGTCCCATTTAGACATAACAGGGATCCCACCTGAGATAACGGCGCACCGGCTAAGCCTGGACCCTAGGTTCAAACCAGTGAAACAAAGGAGAAGATCCCAATCCGAGGTAAAGCACATATTCATAAAGGACGAGGTAACTAAACTTCTCAAAATAGGGTCCATTCAGGAGGTGAAATTTCCCGAATAGTTAGCCAATGTAGTTGTAGTCCCTAAAAAAGGGAACAAACTTAGAATGTGTGTAGATTATAAGGATTTAAACAAGGCGTGTCCCAAAGATTCTTTTTCGCTGCCTAACATCGATCGCATGATCGATCCCTCGACCGGCCACGAGATTCTTACTTTTCTCGATGCCTATTCCGGGTATAATCAAATCCAAATGAACCCGGAAGACCGAGAAAAAACTTCATTTATCACCAAGTATGGAACATNAGCCACGAGATCCTTACTTTTCTCGATGCCTATTACGGGTATAATCAAATCCAAATGAATCCGGAGGACCGAGAAAAAACTTCATTTATCACCAAGTATGGAACATATTGTTATAATGTGATGCCAGTTGGGCTAAAAAATGCAGGAGCTACTTACTAACACCTAGTAAATAAAATGTTCGAGGAACAAATAGGTAAATCAATGAAAGTTTATATTTATGACATGTTAGTTAAGTCCCTGCGCATAGGAGACCATTTGGCTCATTTGCAGGAAACGTTCGAGTTTTAAGGAAATAAAACATGAAGCTTAACCCCGAGAAATGTGCTTTCGGGGTCGGTTCGGGCAAGTTCCTTGGCTTCATGATATTGAATCGGGGGATCGAGATCAACCCCGATAAAATCAACGCCATCGAAGACATCACTGTCATGGACAGTGTAAAAGCCGTGCAGAAGCTAACTGGACGGATAGCTGCCTTAGGCCGATTCATTTTGAGGTCGTCGGATTGAAGCCACAGATTTTTCTTTCTACTCAAAAAGAAGAACAATTTCTCCTGGACCCCAGAATGCCAACAAACATTAGAGGAATTGAAGCGATACCTATCAAGCCCACCACTGCTCTACACTCCAAAGGCAGATAAGAAACTTTACGTGTACTTGGCAGTATCGAAAATCGCGGTAAGTGGTGTCCTAGTTCGAGAAGAGCAAGGTACGCAATTTCTCGTTTATTATGTAAGTCGAACCTTAAGAGAAAGGTCGAGACCAGGAAGTCGAACCTCTTCAAGGTAAGGCAAAAAGATAACGAGATGCTAAGGGAGTTCGTATCTTGTTTCCAAATGGAACGATGGATCTACCACCAGTCACAAATGATTGGGCTATTCTGGTTTTCACTTATGGTTTGAATGAACGAATTTCGATGGCTTCACGGCGGTTGAAGCATAGCCTGATCGAGTACCCAGCTATTACTTGGGCCGACGTGCATAATCGGTATCAATTGAAAATTAGAGTCGAGGACGATCAGTTTGGTTCTGGACCCGTTGTTAGAAGGGACATCAATCGAGAATAAGGGCTGATCAGGGACCGATACCGACCATATAGTGGAGACCATAAGGGGAATGAATCAAGGCGTAACCCCGAACAATGCAATAAAAAAGTGATCGAGGTAAAGGTTCCCGGGGGTTGATGAACACAAATGGGTTCGATAGGCATACCGGACCTAAGGAAGCACCACAGTTATCGGAGTATAACTTCAGCATCGATGCATCTGCCATCGTATCGGCTATCAGACTCATCAAAGACAGTAAATGGCCTCGACCCATGCAGATCGATCATGCCTAGAGGAACCCCAATCAAATGTGCGAATATCATGGCACCCATGGCCACAGAACGGAAGATTGTAGGCAACTAAGAGAGGAGGTAACCTGGTTATTCAATAAAGGGCTCCTTCGAGAATTTTTAAGCGACGGGGCCAAAAACCATTTCAAAAACAAGGATTTCGGTAGGCAAAATGAACAGGAAGAACCACAACACATAATCAACATGATCATCGGTGGCGTCGATACCCCTCAAGGGCCGGTGCTTAAGCACACTAGGACATTGGTTATGAGACAGAAACGACCTCGAACTCGGGATTACACACCAATAGGAAGCCTGTCCTTTAATGATTAAGATGCAGAAAGGAGTCATGCAACCTCACAATGATACACTGGTAATATCCGTACTTATGAATAAAACTAAAGTTAAGCGTGTGTTAATTGATCTAGGTAGCTCGGCTAACATTATTAGATCGAAGGTCGTAGAACAGCTCGGTCTACAGGACCAGGTCGTACCCGCAACACTGGTTCTAAATGGATTTAATATGGCATATGAAACTACCAAAGGCCAGATAATTTTTCCAATAAACGTGGCCGGGACCATCCAAGAAACGTAATTCCACATAATCGAAGTCGATATGAGGTACAACGCCCTTTTTGGAAGGCCATGGATCCACAATATAAGAGTTGTACCTTCGACCCTCTACCAAGTTCTTAAATTCCCAACATCGGAGGAAGTCAAAACAGTGTACGGAGAACCATCAGATGCAAGAGAAATGTTTGCCGTCGAAGAAGCAATTCTATTATCCTCGCCTTCATCAACAAAGGGGGCGGGCTCGAAGGGGGAACGTGATGCCAAATAGCAATCACAAATGTCAGCTTCGACCAACTAGAAAATCAGAAGATTGACGAAGATGACGAGCGAAGGATCCCTCAATCCTTCGTGGTCCCCGATGATTCCGATGCTACCCAATCGACGGTTGAAGAACTGGAGCAAGTTATACTAATCGAATATCTGCCCGAATGAAAGGTATACCTAGGAATGGGATTAACCCTCGAAAGCAGGAAAAAGCTTATTCAATTTTTTATTGATAATATAGATTGTTTTTCTTGGTCCCATTTAGACATAACAGGGATCCCACCTGAGATAACGGCGCACCGGCTAAGCCTGGACCCTAGGTTCAAACCGGTGAAATAAAGGAGAAGATCCCAGTCCGAGGTAAAGCACACATTCATAAAGGACGAGGTAACTAAACTTCTCAAAATAGTGTCCATTCGGGAGATGAAATTTCCCGAATGGTTAGCCAATGTAGTTATAGTCGCTAAAAAAGGGAACAAACTTAGAATGTGTGTAGATTATAAGGATTTAAACAAGGCGTGTCCCAAAGATTCTTTTTCGCTGCCTAACATCGATCGCATGATCGATCCCTCGACCGGCCACGAGATTCTTACTTTTCTCGATGCCTATTCCGGGTATAATCAAATCCAAATGAACCCGGAAGACCGAGAAAAAACTTCATTTATCACCAAGTATGGAACATATTGTTATAATGTAATGCCATTCGGGCTAAAGAATGCAGGAGCTACTTACTAACACCTAGTAAATAAAATATTCGAGGAACAAATAGGTAAATCAATGAAAGTTTATATTTATGACATGCTAGTTAAGTCCATGCGCGCAGAGGACCATTTGGCTCATTTGCAGGAAACGTTCGAGATTTCAAGGAAATAAAACATGAAGCTCAACCCCGAGAAATGTGCTTTCGGGGTCGGTTCGGGCAAGTTCCTTGGCTTCATGCTATAGAATCGGGGGATCGAGATCAACCCCGATAAAATCAAGGCCATTGAAGACATTACGGTCGTGGACAGTGTAAAAGCCGTGCAGAAGCTAACTGGACGGATAGCTGCCTTAGGCCGATTCATTTCGAGGTCTTCGAATCGAAGCCACTGATTTTTCTCTCTACTCAAACAGAAGAACGATTTCGCCTGGACCCCAGAATGCCAACAGGCATTAGAGGAATTGAAGCGATACCTATCGAGCCCACCACTGCTCCACACTCCAAAGGCAGATGAGAAACTTTACTTGCACTTGGTAATATCGAAAATCGCGGTAAGTGGTGTCCCAGTTCGAGAAGAGCAAGGTACACAATTTTCCATTTTTTATGTAAGTCGAACCTTAGGAGAAGCAGAAACTAGATATCCACACTTAGAGAAATTGGCATTTGCTCTAATAAGCGTCTCTAGAAAGTTAAGACCATACTTTCAATGTCACCCCATATGCATATTAACCACTTACCCACTTCGTAATATTCTGCACAAGCCCGAACTATCGGGCCGATTGGCCAAATGGGTCGTCGAACTCAGTGGGTACGATATCGAATATCAACCCCGGACGTCCATCAAATCTCAAATTTTAGCAGACTTCATGGCCGATTTCATGCCAACCCTCGTACCCGAAGTAGAAAAGGAACTCTTGTTAAAATTGTGTACACCATCGAGGGTATGGACCCTCTTCACAGATGGTGCTTTGAATATGAAAGGGCCCGGGCTAGGCATCATTTTGAAACCACCCACGGGTAGCACTATTAGGCAATCTATCAAAACTTCTAGGTTAACTAACAATGAGGTCGAGTACGAGGCCATGATTACAGGTCTCGAGCTAGCTAAAAGCTTGGGGGCGGAAGTCATTGAAGCCAAGTATGACTCTTTACTGGTGGTGAACCAAGTAAACAAAACCTTCGAAGTTTGAGAGGATAGAATGCAAAGGTATTTGGACAAACACCAGGTAACTTTGCACCGTTTCAAGGAATGGACTTTACAATATGTACCTCGAGAATAGAATATTGAGGCCGATGCACTTGCAAATTTGGGGTTATCGGTCGAGGAAGATGAGATCAGCTCGGGGGCTGTCGTTCGACTCTCGAGATCCGTAATCGACGAAGGTCACGCTGAGATAAACTCCACAAGTCTAACCTGGGATTGGAGAAACAAATATATAGAATACTTCAAGAACGGGAAACTTCCATCGGACCCAAAGGAGTCAAGAGCTCTACGCACAAAAGCTGCACGGTTCACCTTATCCAATGAAGGAACGCTGTTTAGAAGGATGTTCGATGGTCCACTGGCAATATGCTTGGGACCGGGAGATACCGACTACATCCTACGTGAGATTCACGAGGGAACTTGTGGAAATCATTCCGGTGCCGATTCACTAGTCCAAAAAATAATCAGAGCAGGATATTATTGGATCGATATGGACAAAGATGCAAGGGAGTTCGTTCGAAAATGCGATAAATGTCAAAGACATGCACCCATGATTCATCAACCCGGGGAACTTCTCCACTCGGTCCTATTTCCTGGCCTTTCATGAAATGGGGAATGGACATCGTTGGCCCCCTCCCATCGGCCCCAGGTAAGACTTAGTTTATTTTGTTTATGACTGATTATTTCTCTAAATGGGTTGAAGCACAGGCTTTCGAGAAAGTTAGAGAAATGGAGGTGATAGACTTCATTTGGGACCACATCATATGTCGGTTCGGGATGCCATCTGAAATTGTACGCAATAATGGAAAGCAATTCATCGTAAGCAAAGTGACCAAATTTCTCGAAGACCACAAAATCAAAAGGATCCTTTCGACACCTTATCATCCCAGCAAAAACTGACAAGCTGAATCGACAAACAAAACCATCATCCAGAATCTTAAGAAAAGATTAACTAACGCTAAAGGTAAATGGAGAGATATACTACCCGAGGTCCTATAGGCATACCGAACAGTATCAAAATCCAGTACCGGAGCAACACCATTCTCGTTGGTTTATGGCGCCGAAGCTCTTATCCCGGTTTAGGTCGGAGAACATAGCGTTAGATTTCGGTATGCGATAAATGAGTCGAATAACGAAACAATAAACACGAGCCTAGAATTATTGGACGAAAAACGAGAAGCAGCTCTCGTCTGATTAGCCGCCCAAAAACATCAGATTGAAAGATACTATAATCGAAGAACCAATCTTCGCCATTTTAAGATCGGGGACTTAGTGATGAGGAAAGTTACCCTCAACACCCAAAATCCGAACGAAGGAAAACTGGGTCCGAACTGGGAAGGACAATATCAGGTCCTCGAAATCGTCGGTAAAGGATCCTACAAGCTCGGTATAATAAATGGCAAGCAACTACCAAGAAATTGGAATGTGTCACACCTAAAATGATACTACTGTTAAGGTATAACCTCTTATGTTTATTTATATTTCGAAATTAACCCTTGCAGGTGTTCGATTAGAAACAGGAATGGATTATTCGGCTTTAAGCCTTTAGGCCTGAAAGCACGGATTGCACTCTTTTCCCTTTGATAGGTTTTTGTCCTAAATGGGTTTTTCGGCAAGGTTTTCAATGAGGCAACCATTGATAGTGCTAACTTAGTACAACTCAACAGTATCCGGGGCCTCTTTACAATCAACCTCGAATACTGGGGTTCATTACCCTCAGATATATCAAGCAAGTTCGATTATCAAGTTCGATGCAAGGAAACAACAGGGTTTCGAAAGGAAAAATTGTAAGAGCCAAATGGTCAAAACGAACCATGCTCGTGTAGTTTACTCGATCCATGGTACAAAACATGAACACATGTATAATGACATAAAGAGAAATTTCTTCTTTGTCGATATCTCACGTTTCAAAATACATCCTCTATTTTATGATCTATTATGCAAACAGGCTTAAGGGCCGACCATTACCCCATAAATCGGAGACTGCCAACCGAAAAATCAACAAGACCAAGCCCCATACAAGCCTACGAGCTACCTTACTTCGAGTACGGCCAAACACTCACTCCACTACTAAGCCTACGAGCTACATTACTTCGAGTTCGAGCAAACACTCACTCGACCACTAAGCCTACAGGGCTACTATTACTTCGAGTTCGAGCAATCACTCACCCAACCACTAAGCCTAAGGGCTACTCTTACCTCGAGTTCGAGCAAACACTCACTCGACTACTAAAGCCTACTGACTACTCTTACTTCGAGTTCGACCAATCACTCACTCGACTATTAAGCCTACGAGCTACCTTACTTCGAGTTCGAGCAATCACTCACTCGACTACTAAGCCTACGGGCTAACCTTACTTCGAGTTCGAGCAATCACTCACTCGACCAATCAAAGCCTACGGGTTAACATTACTTCGAGTTCGAGCAATCACTCACTCGACTAATCGAAGCCTAAGGGCTACTCTTACTTCGAGTTTGAGCAATCACTCACTCGACTACTAAAGCCTAAGGGCTACTCTTACTTCGAGTTCTAGCAATCACTCACTCGACTATTAAGCCTGCGGGCTACCTTACTTCGAGTTTGAGTAATCACTCACTCGACTACTAAGCCTACGGGCTACATTACTTTGAGTTTGAGCAAACACTCACTCGACCACTAAGCCTACGGGCTAATATTTCGAGCAATCACTCACTCGACTACTAAGCCTAAGGGCTACTCTTACCTCGAGTTCGAGCAAACACTCACTCGACTACTAAGACTACTGGCTACATTACTTCGAGTTCGAGCAATCACTCACTCGACCACTAAGCCTAAGGGCTACTCTTACCTCGAGTTCGAGCAAACACTCACTCGACTACTAAGACTACTGGCTACATTACTTCGAGTTCGAGCAATCACTCACTCGACCACTAAGCCTAAGGGCTACTCTTACCTCGAGTTCGAGCAAACACTCACTCGACTACTAAGACTACTGGCTACATTACTTCGAGTTCGAGCAATCACTCACTCGACCACTAAGCCTAAGGGCTACTCTTACCTCGAGTTCGAGCAAACACTCACTCGACTACTAAGACTACTGGCTACATTACTTCGAGTTCGAGCAATCACTCACTCGACCACTAAGCCTAAGGGCTACTCTTACCTCGAGTTCGAGCAAACACTCACTCGACTACTAAGACTACTGGCTACATTACTTCGAGTTCGAGCAATCACTCACTCGACCACTAAGCCTAAGGGCTACTCTTACCTCGAGTTCGAGCAAACACTCACTCGACTACTAAGACTACTGGCTACATTACTTCGAGTTCGAGCAATCACTCACTCGACCACTAAGCCTAAGGGCTACTCTTACTTCGAGTCCGAGCAAGCACTCACTCGGTTACAAAGGCAACAAAGTCCGAATTCGATCAAATTGCCCAAAGCCTCGAACTTATGAAAACTTTAATAAGGCATGAATGAAACACAATCTTCACAAGGCAGAAAATAAAACAGAGATAAGTCGGGGAAAGAAAAGATCTCTCTCTCTATATATATATACACAAAAGTGTTTACAACGCCCGAACAAGACCCTACACAAAAATCCAAAATGGAAAAAACCCTAAGTTTCTTGGTTATCTCCGGGGGTGGTCTCCTCTCCATCGGGCTCTTCCCCGCTCTCGGACCCACTCTTGCTCCCATCATCAACACCATCATCATCGGAAGCCAAGGCTCCAACATTGGCTTCAAGCTCTTTAGCCCTTTTTATCTCTTCGGTTAGATCAAAACCTCGAGCATGGATCTGCTCGAGGGTTTCCCTCTGTGATTGGCATCGAGCGAGTTCAGTAATCCAATGTGCTCGAGTTTGAGCAGTCTCGGCTGCCTCTCTAGCTTGAATCTGAGCGGCTTCAGCATCGGCCTGATAGACGGCCACGAATGTATCCACATCGGCCTTTGCTTTTTGTGCTTCAGCTTTGGCCTTAGCAAGTTTGGAAGCCAACCGAGCCTCGAGCTCCTCTATTTTCCTTGCTTGAACCGAGCTCCTCTCTTTTATGCCTTAAAGTTGACTTTCGGCCGATAATAATTAGGCTCGAGCAGTTTTTTTTTCTGCAGCAAGGCGGTCCATGCCATCTTTCCACCCCAAGTTCTCCGCCCTTATCATATCAACCTCCTCACGAAGCAGCCCGATCATCTCAAGCTTCTGCTATAACCGTGAGATCGAAATATTAGCCATCGTTTCAAAATCGAGCCCGTGGGTTTTTAAAATTATCATTACCTGCTCAGTCAGTACGGTCTGGTCTTGATGAGCCTTGGCCAACTCGGCTCAGAGCTCCCTGATTTCCTCTTCCCTTTTCCCGCAGAGGAGTTTAGAAGCGTTTCTCTCTTCAGTGACCCTTCAGAGGTCGGCCACATACCAACTCAGCTCAGCTCAAGATTGAGAACATACTTCTCGATGAACCACTGAGGCCTACGAAGAAAGAAGTAAATAAGTTAGAAAAGAAAAACAAACATAAAGGTGGTACTAACGAAGGGTGTTAGAGCTTACCTGATTCAGAGCTTGTTGCACTTCATAGAAAAGGCCCGACACATCACTAGGGCCAGCAGCATCCTGGACACCAGTAAACAAATCACGTGAGGGGTCTTCCCCTTCGTGAGACCGACCTAACTCGAGGGTCTCCAAAGCTTGGGCTTCCCGAATCGGCCCTTCGGAAAAAAGTGGGGAGAGTAGGCGAGTCTCCGATTACTATTGCCCCAAGTGAGTCGCTTAGGGCGTTCTCTTCGGTTCAGAGAGGGCCAGCCCTTTCAGATATATCCACTGTTTGTTGACTTCGGTGGGAGGCATCCTCGATCTCCAGCAACTTGGGGACTTTGCCCGAACCCTTCTCTGATATCCCCTCAGTTCGAGGCAGAGGCTCATAAACCACCATCGATCTAGCTACCTTTGGGGCATATATGGTTTTCTTCACTCGGGCCACCAGTACAAACCCATCGTCTTCTTCTTCTTCTTCTTCCTCGTCTTCATCCCTTAGAAGCCGAACTGATTCTTCGGTCAAAGGTATGGTATTCTTCCTCGGCTTACGAGCCGCCCTTATCTTAGGTTGTGGATCCTCAGAAATAGAGGCCCTTTTTCTCTTATGGTCCTTCTCCTGTTTCGGGACCAGGGCCGGTGTCTCTTCCTCACCAGACGGGGGCCTCAAAACCGCATCTTTGCCTATGCCTACACACGAGAAAATTAGTTAAGTATATGGAAAATATTTCGTTCGAACTATCAAATGCATGAGAAAAAAGTTTACCATGATTTTTGGCCTCCCATCGACGCTTTAAAATATCACGCCACGGGCGCTCGGCGTATGTAGAGGTCGAAGCCAGGTCCCGTACCCAGCTCTTAAGGTTAGGAATTGCACCGTGCATCTAAGGAACCGCTGCATCGCAAAAGGGGATATCAGTGAGAAAGAAATGAAGGGGCAAAATAATAAGAGATAACAACGGAATTACACTTACGCTTCATGTTCCATTCCTCGGGAAATGGCATCTTCTCGGCCGGAATTAGGTCCGAAGTCTTCAATCGAACGAACCTTCCCATCCAGCCTCGATCCTTGTCCTTATCTATGCTCGAGAACATCACCTTGGTAGCCCGGCACTGGAGTTTTATTAACCCACCTCGAAAGAGGCGGGGGCTGTACAATCTAATTAGGTGGTCGAGGGTGAAAGGCATCCCCTCGATTTTGTTCACAAAAAAGCGGATCAGAATAACGATTCGCCCAAAAGAAGGATGAATTTTGCCTAGGGTTATTTGGTATTGACGGCAAAAATCGATGACAACGGGGTCAAGGGGGCCTAACGTGAAAGGATAGGTATACACACTTAAAAATCCTTTCACATGAGTAGTAATATCTTCCTCGGGAGCCGGGATTACCACTTCTTTGTTCTCCCAGTTGCAATCTTTCCTTATCTGTTCAAGATGTCCCTCGGTTATCGAGCACATATACCTCAATACTGGCTCGCATTGATCGGGAACCGATGAGCCTTTGTCGATCTTAAAATCGGAGGTAAGAACACACGCCCAGGGAACACACTTCTCAGGCCGTGGCTCTACCAGTGTTTTGTCGGCAACAAGCTGTGAAAAAGAAGCTTTTTCTTTTTGAGGAACGATTTTAGATGCTTTCGCCATTCTGGATTTAAAGATCAAAAATAGAAAGAGATGACAAAGGTTTTTTGAAAAAAAAGAGATTTTGTAGTGAAGATCATAGAAGAAAGATTTTACAGTGAAAATCACAGAAGAAAGATTTTGCAGTGAAAATCACAAATATATAGATAAACTCAGAAGGTGCGAGAAAGAACTTGGAAAAATTGGGGATTGAAGATGTAAAAGTAATAAATGATTAAAAAGGGGGCTACTCATAGATTGAGCAATGGCGATTCAATATCAGCAGTGGCCGACCATCGTCTGACACGCATTAAATGCCTTGGTAAATTAAACCGACGTGACAGCTATCACGTACGTCATGGTCGGGCTTGGTGCAAACGTCAGTGTATATCTAATAGCGCCATTGAAAAATTACGCCGTTTCTCGCCACATTCTTCCCGAGAAACGAGGGGACTCTATGTATACGGTCAAAACTGATTTCGGTCTTCGTACGACTGGTCGAGATGAGAACATAAAGGACCGAAGAGAGTCTTCATAATATCGAGATAAGATCCGAAGAAGGCACAAACGAGCTTCGAGTTTCAGGAAAAAATTAAATACTGAGCTCGAAGTCATTATCGAGCTCGAATCCAAATGAAACTATGATGAGAAGCGATAGAATCGAGCTTAAGAGCCAGAAGCCAACCAATACCGAGCCCGAGTCAATACCGGACCCCGAGTTCATATCGAGCTCGAGCCCACATCGAGATCTAAGCCTGAAAACCGACCAATACCAAGTCCGATCAAGATCGAGCTAAAAGACAAGAACCGTTACAGCCGCACTAAGAAAGGGAATCTCGGCGGAAATTAGGGAAAAACTGATTTATCATGGGTTCCCTACTATGTATTTTTTATTATATCCAAAGTAGGATCCCTCCACTATAAGGGGGATGGTTATTATTCCTGCAAGGGGGCATCAAGTCATTAGTACATTGTAACTCAAATACTGTTGAGACATTCCCATATTAAGAGATTATCCTTTTGAGCTTCACACATAATTTCATTTTTGCTTGTTCATAAATCATCTTCCTTTCAACTCGGTTTGTATCTTTTCTTTATAGTCAATATTCGATATTTTTACTTACTCTTATGATTTGTGTCAAGTTATACCACGTACCCTTAGAACTACGTACAAATTCAACTCTATCCGTTTTTTGATAAACAATATGCCACGGCTATATCTTGTTTTAGCTCGTTCTTTTTCCCCATAGAAAATGTTCTATCAAGAGTGACTTCTCTACATTGAACTTCAGCCTAACAATAAAGAACACTACCACTGATAATATATTTATAGTAAGTCGATACTTAATTAGCATAAAATAGTATTTGGGGCAGGGTGCGCCCAACATAGTATTTTAATTATACGGCCGGAGGGCTAAGATTTGATAAATATTATATATTTGTTTGATGAAAGAATCTTTCATAAATCTACTAATACCGACATTTTCCGCACGCCTCTTACTTTTAGCAGTTGATCATATTTCTATTGACCACAATCCGGAATATAATGCTAACATATATTTGGTGATTACCGACACCTACCACAATCCAACTACCTAGTAGTAAAAAAAATGTTTTCTGATGAAAAGAATGGTGTAATAAATAACAGTGTGTGCACTATATCTTTGTGGCCCCAGAGTTAATAGTAACAATCACAATTTTACTAATCGTTGACTGCGTGTTTCACGGCGATTCAACCAGTTATATAAAACAAATGGATTGGATTAAAAAGTACTAGTAAGTGCTACTTACTAGATACACTTTGGGAATAAACCTTGCTTATCAGCACCTTCTTTTTTCACGTACTTTTCAAAACCTAATTAGCGTGGATTTTACGTACTAATTAGTTCCACTTAATGGTGAGACTAACGCTACAGTTCTTTTATGCAAGTCAAAGAGGAATCCATATGAGACATCTTTATCAACTGAAAACCAGTCTTCTTGAAAATCTGGACGTTACTGATAAGCATTCCAAGATCGCAAACTACCACCTTGTCTTTAGGAATGTAAGTTTCTTCTATTCTCTAAAAATAATACAATATAATTAAAGTAATTAAATTGAACTCTATAGCTTAATTTTTTAGACAATGTTTACAGAATTAAACACGATATAATATAAGCAAGAGTCTTTGTTTACCCTCAACATCGGATAACAATTGAATTTGTAAGTGGTTTTAAGGATATGCGAATTAACTCGACACAAAACGATAAATTAGATTGCAATTGAAATAAATAATGATAAAGTAAATGCAAACTACACGAACTGAACAGTTTCAACCTTGAAAAGTTAATCACCCTTGTGCCGGACATACTTCGATCGGTATCAAGACATAGAAGAATAAGAGATTTAGGAGAATAATAATGTATTGCTTTGGAATGCGTGTTACAATGTGTTTTACAAGTAATCAGACCCCCTTTACATAGTAGGGGAGTCCTACATTAGTTACAACTCTATAAAAGGTAAAACATCTCTTGATTTGCTGATTGTTGGTTCCTTATTGATACGTGCCGAGATTCCAGCCGTAATATCCGACCAGTCACGGATATTTTGGTCTTCTGTTATGCTAACAATGTTTCTTCGAGGTCGTTTGAACCAGGACCGTTTCCGGGGTCACGACCTCGGTGTTATCGAAAGCAGGTGTTTGGTCCCGGTTGCTAACCCGGTGGGGCTTGAGGGCGATCTTCAGTCCTTTATTGCCATGTCTTGAGCTCGGCCTATCATGTCGGATGCTAGGGTATACTACGAGCTCGATTTTACCCGCATACAAATAGTCCCCTCATTTTTCGGAGGAGAAACGATATGAGCTCATAATTCTCACTTCGATATACCGTGACAGAAACGACAAAATAGTTGAAACGCCCCATCGGTCTAGTCTTAATGGCATTAAATGCTTGTCAATTGCCGGCCGGTCATTCCCAGATGTGAACCGTTCCTGGAAAACTATAAATACC
>AWOL01S0007898.1:24630-46689 GCA_000715115.1 Nicotiana otophora
CCTTGTTCATTCAAACTTTATATCCAAGCCTTCTGCCCTCGTGTCTAAGAAATTTCAATACTTCCAAGCACTTATATTCTAGTTACTTTGAGATCTCTTATAAGAACTCTCATTCGTCTCTATCTCAAACCATCAAGTATACTCTTTTAACTTCTTCTTTTCCCTCGATTTTTATCCATTTTTCAAAGAAATGGCGAAGACTTCAAAATCCGTTCCCCAAAATGAAACTCCCTCTACCTCGCGGCTGGCTATCGAGGAAACCGTCTCGCGTACTGCTGTCGAGGAACCGGTATCGGAACCTCCTCTGAAAATGTTCGTCCCCGGGGGGTGCTCGGTCAATGTTGATTTTAAGGTCAAAAAGCCCTCCTCCGTACCAGGCCGGTGCAAGGAGGTCTCGAGGTACATCTGCTCGATCACCGAGGATATTCTCTCCAAAGTCAAAATGGATTGCAACTGGGTTGACAAACATGTGGTGATTCTCGAACCTGACGAAGCCATCACCACCCACATCGAGGGATTTTTAAGTGTTTATACTTATCCTTTCACGCTGGGCCCCTTGGACCCGGTTATCATCAAATTTTGCAAAGGATACGAGGTAACCCTCAGTCAAATTCACCCTTATTTCTGGGTGATCTAATCCTCCTCCGTTTCTTTGTAAGCAAGATCGAAGGGTACCCCTTCACTATCGACCACCTCATACGTTTATACAGTCCCCGACTCTACCGGTGGGGACTGATCAAGCTTGCCCTTCGGGATAGTAAAGTCCCATTCTCGAGTATCGATGAATATCGGTACCGAGGTTGGCTAGGCCGATTCGTCTAAGTGAGGACCTCAGACTTGATCCCGGCCGAGCACACGTCATTCCCTGAGTAGTGGAACATGTCACGTAAGTATAATTTTGCTTCCAAGATTTAATTTATCGCTTTTTTCCTTTCTTCTTATCGGTGTTATGTGGTGGTGCAGCTGTTACTCGGATCCCGAATGTAATTTCTCGACTTAAGGAATAGGTCGAGGGCATCGTATTACAAAGGCCTTATTCTGAGTGTTCACGGCGCGAGCTTTCAAACGGCCGATGGGAGGCCCGTTCGCACGGTGAGATCTCTTTCATGAGTAATATTTGGTTTCCCTTTTGCATTATTAAGTTCTCACTTGTTTATTTATTTTTGCAGGTTTATCCAAAAATGTAAAAATGAGGCCCTCATACGGTAGCGATGATTTCCCCACCGAGTCCCCTACTCCGAGACAGGGTGAAGAGAAGAAAATAAAAAGGGCTCCGAGTTCTCCGAGCTAGGAGAAAAAGAAGCCAAGGAGAAGGTTGGTGCGTAAATCCAAAGAAAGCACCACGCGATACCGATCTTCATCAAGTCAGGGAGGTCGAGGATGAGGCCGGGATCGAAGTTTCTCAGGATATGGGAAATGCCCCGAAGAAAGCACTCGGTGTGATATAGATCACCGAGTCACCCTCGTTTACTGACTCCGTGTACGATGAGGCCCAAACGGCTAAAGGGCGTCCCAATGAGGCGGCCCATGGAGCGGACGACCTTTTCTGCGGTTGTTTTGAATGAGTAGACTCTATGGCCACGGAGGACGTCACTGGGTTGGGTTACTTAGAGATACCGAGGAAGAGCCAATCTTCGGGCAAACAGACCTTCCTCGAGCCCCAAACTGGTCAATCGATTCCCTGCTCCGGGGATGGATCCTGGTCGGAAACGATCTATTGTTATCTCTCTTCCAGAGGACACACGGGTCCTCTACGCCCCCGTAGGGGTGGCCAATTATCTTCGGTGTCTGGTGACCAAGGACGATCATGCTAAGATGAACGAGATGGATGTAACTTGTCTGTTCAACGAAGCACAACATGCGTTAAACCGGGTAATCTTCAGATATTCCTCGATGGTTTTCAATTTGTACCTATTCTATTTTATAGATAACTCTAACATTTTCTCTTTGTGCTTGTAGGACTCGGTGCTTCACCACGAGACTTTTCTCCTATACCGAAATACGATGAAACAGCTTGAAGCCGAGGTCAGAGGGCTCATTGAGAAGAGAAATGCTTATAAACTTCTCAGCGAGCAGTTTGAAGGGGAGGCTAAGAGCCTCCGAGTTGAGCTGGAGGTTGCTCGGAAAGAGCATGCCGACCTGCCCGAGCAGGTAAAAATATTTGAGGTTAGTGACGATAAACTAGGTTCGGTGACTGATGGTCAAAATCCGCAGGTCCAACAGAAGATATATCAGATCGATCAGCTCCGAGCTGAAATGGATGCAATTAAGGCCGAGATCGAAGAATGGAGAGGCAAAATGGACTGTCTGGCCTCGGAAAAAAAGTTTGCTCAGGCGCAACTAACTTCGACTGAGGTCTATCTTCGAGTGGTAAAGGAAAAGGCCGAGGTGCATGACAAAAATGTCGAAGAGCTCGAGTCTCAGCTAAGTTTGGCCGCTTCTGATCGAGAAATTATGACCAAGGAGCTTGAAACGGCCAAGTCAGCGGCCGGGGTGGTCAAAGACGAAGCCGACAAGATGGTGTCCCAATATAAGGCCACTGCTGAGGTCACCCAGGACCACTTAAAATACTTTGTTGAATATGAGAAGCGACAGTCACGAAGAGAGGCCCTCGAGGAGATTCATGCTCGGGGTTTCGATCTGTCGGTCGATATCGAAATCGCTAAGGAGCTTGAGGCCGAGGCAAAGAAGTTGGCTTACCCCGAGAAAAAAGAAGAAGAAGACTCTGATGGTTCCGGTGGATCCGGGGGTGGAGAAGACGAGGCTATTTAGACGCCTTTGTAGATGTTTTTGCTTTTTTATTTTTTGTACTTGTGTACTTTTGTATTTTTTGTCAAGGTCGTTTGGCTTTTGTAAATAATTTATGTATATATAATACAACGCTTTCTTTTCCCTTCGACAATTTTTGAGTTTTGTTTTTCTTTGCTTTATTCTTTATGTTTGCAAAAATCGAAATGCATTAGCATGAACTAGTTAGGTCATGTTCGGAGGTTCAAACAGGCCTTGCTTTTGACATTATTTTGTCTAAGGCATCATGGGGGTTCGGTATGACCATGACTTTTCCCCAAAGTACTTATAATATTTTTTTAGATTATAGTTTGCCGAGGGTAGCCTTTAGAACCGGTTTAGAAATTTTCAAGGCTTTGTTTTTTATTATTGGTCATGGACGTCTCTGAGCCGTTTTAATATAGTCATAGCCTTTTATTTCGAGTGTTTCCCAGTGGGCTTGTCACCTCGAGTTATCCGGGATTACCTAAGATAACAGTCCCCGAATGGGGATGGCCGTAGCCTTTAAGTTCGGGCATTGCCTAATAGGTCTTGTGCCCCCGGGATCCCTCAGCCCGAGCCGTCCGAGTTAGTTTTTGGATGGCAGTCCCCGATTGTGAGTGATCATTTGAACTCGGATAAAGGCGAACCTTGGGCTCGATACCTTTAGGGGATCGAAGGTAGGAAATTCCTTAAAAGGAAAAGAAAAAAGAGAAATTCTGAAGGGACAAGATATTTATTCGCAAGGTAGAGACTTCTTTTTATTCTTGTGCGTAATAGTTATACATGTGTACAAGCTTTGTGCCAGGGCTCGAGCAGTCTATGCGGGCATAGTTCATTTGACCGTTTGGCCCTTACAGTAAATCCTATCGATCGAGCCGAGACCATTCAATCATAAAGTTTCTTTCCTTGCTAAAGTCGTTATCCGAGGGTAATGCCCCCAGTGTTCGGGGCCGATCGTAGAGAGGCCTCGAATACTGTTGTCGTGATCTTCGATACCAGTTCATAACCGGCCTTCAATTCTAAGTTAGCACAATTTACTATTGTCGTGATCTTCGATACCGGTTCGTAACATGTCTTCAATTCTATGTTAGCACGATTTACTGTTGCCTTGTTAAAAACCTTGCCGAAACACCCATTTGGGACAAAACCGGTTCAAGGAAAAAAGATTGCAACGCGTGCTTTCAGGCCTAAAAATTGTGTCATTCCTTGTTTGTTACCTCCAAGTGTTAGTTCAAAATAAAAGAAATGAATTGGGACGTACCTTAGCAGTAATATCGTTTCAAGTGAGTTATATTCCAGTTGTTCGGTAGTTGCTCGCCGTTCATTGCTCCGAGTTTGTAGCGCCCCTTTCTGGTGATCTCGATAATTTGATACAGACCTTCCCAGTTCGATCCCAATGTCCCTTCATTCGGGTTTCGGGTGTTTAGAGTGACCTTCCTTAATACCAAGTCCCCGACATTGAAGTGTCGAAGGTTGGCCCTTCGATTGTAATATCTATCGATCCGCTGCTTTTGGGAGGCTATCCGGACAAGGGTGGCTTCGTGCCTTTCATCTAATAGATCAAGTCTTGTATTAATGGCCTCATCGTTTAATTCTCTGGTTGCATATCGGAACCTGAGACTTGGTTCTTCGATTTTGACCGGTATTAGAGCTTCGACACCGTAAACCAGTGAGAACAGGGTGTCCCCGGTACTGGACTTCAAGGTCGTACGGTATGCCCACAAGACTTCGGGCAAGATTTCTTTCCATTTTCCTTTGGCGTCAGTTAACCTCTTTTCGAGGTTCTCGAGTATGGTTTTGTTGGTCGATTTTGCTTGTCCATTCCACCAGGGTGATAGGGTGTTGATAAGATCCTTTTGATCTTGTGGTCTTCGAGAAACTTGCTTACTTTACTGCCGATGAATTGCTTCCCCTTTTCGCACATGATATCTGCTGGCATTCCGAACCGACATATGATGTGGTCCCAAATGAAGTCGATGACCTCCTTCTCCTTGACCTTCTCGTATGCCTAGGCTTCCACCCACTTAGAAAAATAGTCAGTCATAAATAATATGAATTGAGCCTTACCGGGTGCCCATAGAAGGGGGCCAACGATGTCAATTCCCCACTTCATGAATGACCATGGTGACAGAACCGAATGCAGCAGCTCCCCGGGTTGATGAATCATTGGAGCATGTCTTTGACATTCGTTACATTTTTTTACGAACTCCTTCGCGTCTTTTTCCATATCGATCCAGTCATAGTCGGCTCTGGTTACTTTTCGAACCAATGATTCGCCTCCTAATTGAGTTCCACAGGTGCCTTCGTAGATTTCCCTCAGAACGTGCTTGGTGTCTCCCGGTCCTAGACATATCACGAGCGGGCCATTGAATGTTCTTCTGAACAGGGTTCCATCTTCAGACAAAGTAAACTGGGTTGCCTTCGTACATAGGGCCCTCGATTCTTTCGGATCCGAGGGCAGATTTCCGTTCTTCAGATATCCTATATATTTTTTTCTCCAGTCCTAAGTTAGGCTCGTTGAGTTAATCTCGGCATGGCCTTCTCCCACTATTGATCTTCTAAGTTGTACAAATACCCCCGAATTGAACTCGCCATCCTCGACCGATGACCCTAAGTTAGCAAGGGTATCGACCTCACTGTTTTGATCCTGAGGTATGTGTTGCAAAGTCCATTCCTTGAACCGATGTAATGTTACCTGCAACTTATCAAGGTACCTTTGCATTCGTTCTTCTCTGACCTCCAACGTCCCATTAACTTGGTTCACCACGAGGATGGAGTCGCACTTGACTTCGCTCACCTCTGCCCCCAAGCTTTTGGCTAGTTCAAGACGTGCAATCATGGCATCATATTTAGCCTTGTTGTTAGTCAATTTCATAGTCCTAATAGATTGTCTAACTACATTGCCTATTGGTGGCTTCAACACGATGCCAAGTCCGAACCCTTTTGCGTTCGAGGTGCCGTCAGTAAAGAGGGTCCAGATCCCCGAAGATGTCCTTGAGTTCACCAACAACTCTCTTTCAACCTCGGGTATTAGGGTTGGCGTAAAGTCGGCCACAAAGTCCGCTAATATTTGAGATTTAATGGCAGTTAATGAACATTGATGTTCAATATCATACCCGCTGATCTCCACGACCTATTTGGCCAATCGTCCCGAGAGCTCGGGTTTATGCATTATATTTCGCAGTGGGTAAGTAGTCACAACACATATAGGATGACATTGAAAATATGGTTTCAGCTTCCTAGAGGCGCTTAGAAAAGCGAGCACCAATTTTTCTCGGTGAGGGTACCTAGTTTCGGCCTCACCTAGAGTCCTGCTAACATTGTAAATTAGAAATTGCTTACCTTGCTCTTCCCGGACCAGGACTCCACTTACCACTATCTCTAATACTACCAAGTACAAGTATAGTTGATCGTTTGTCTTCGGCGTGTGAAGCAGCGGTGGTCTCGATAGATATCGCTTGAGTTCCTCCAAGGCCCGTTGGAACTCCGGGGTCCATGAAAAGTTATTCTTCTTCTTCAATCATGAGAAGAATCAGTGGATCTTATTGGAGGACCTCGAGATGAATCGCCCCTGGGTGGCTAGACGCCCGGTTAATTTTTGCCAACCTTCACGTTGTCCACAACTGTGATATCTTCGATGGCTTTGACCTTGTCGGGGTTGATCTCAATTCCTCGGTTGGATACCATGAATCCGAGGATTTACCTGACCCAACTCCAAACGCACATTTCTCCGGGTTCAGCTTCATATTGTATTTCTTCAATATGCTGAAGGTTTCCTGTAAATGTTTTAAACAGTCCTTTGCTCGCAGGGACTTCACCAACATATCGTCAATGTAAACCTCCATTAATTTTCCGATTTGTTCCTCGAACATACGGTTTACTAGGCGTTGATAAGTGGCCTCAGTATTTTTTAATCCGAATGGCATTACATTATAGCAGTAGGTGTCGTATTTAGTGATGAAGGAGGTTTTTTCCTGATCACCCGTGTTCATCCATGTTTGGTTGTACCCGGAGTTGGCATTGAGAAAACTGAGGATCTCAGGACCGGCCGTGGCATCGATCATGCGATAGATGTTGCACAAAGGGAAAGAGTCCTTGGGACATGCCTTATTCAAATCCTTATAGTGTACACACATTCTCAATTTATTCCCTTTTTATAGACTACCACTACGTTCGCTAATTAATCCGGGTATTTAACCTCCCGAATGGAACCTATTTTAAGGAGTTTAGATACCTCGTCCTTGATGAAAGCATGTTTGACCTCGGACTGGGGCCTCCTCTTCTGCTTGACCAGATGGAACTTAGGGTCCAAGCTTAGCTTGTGAGTGGTAATTTCCGGCGGGATCCACGTCATTCAAGGTGGGACCAAGCGAAACAATCTATGTTAGCTATAAAAAATTGAATGAGTTTTTTCCTGAGCTCGAGATTTAACCCTGTGCCCAATTATACCTTTCGGCCAGGTAGATGCTCAATAAATATGACCCGTTCCAGCTCCTTGACTGTCGATTTAGTGGCGTCAGAATCATCGGGGACTATAAAAGACCTGGGAACCACATAATCATCGTCTACATCAGTCCCATGTTTCTCTGGTTGGGTCGGGGCTGGTGTCAGTAATTGCTATTTAGATTCTTTCTTTGTGACCGAACTCGGACCCTTTGTCATTGCAAGTGCGGATATCGGAATCGCCTCTTCGACCGCAAATATTTCTTTTGTGACTGGCTGTTCTTCGTAGATTATTTTAACCTTACCTGATTATGGTGCAGAGTCGAGGGCACTGCCCTCATGTTGTGGATCCATGGCCTCCCGAACAAAGCGTTGTACCTCATGTCTCCTTCGATTACAAAAAACTTAACTTTCTGGATGGTCCCGGCGATATTCACTGGTAATGTTATCTATAATGACCCGACAGATTATTTTGAGAATTTTAGCCCCGTTCCCCCACTTACTACTCATTTTGTACTTTATAGTTGTTATATGAATTGTCGGGGTAGTCAGTTCGGGTCTGGTGAGGTTTCGGAATAAATTGAGACACTTAGTCTCAAGTAGGAAAAACTTAAGTTGAAAAGGTTGACAGGATATTGACTTATATAAACGACCCCGGAATAGAGTTTTGATGATTTCAATAGATCCGTATGGTGATTTTGGACTTAGGAGCGTGTCCGAAAAATTGACTAACAATGATCACAAGTGACTTACCCAAAGTTTTTCCCGTGAAATCCCTCTGAAAAATCGCCCAAATCTTGTGTTTGAAGTCCAAAAATGAGAAAGAATCTCGGTAACTCCTCGTTTTAACAGTGCCAGTGCTTTCTCACCTGCGATGCACTTGGCCGCATCTGCGCTTTCGCAGATGCGAAGACCTCCCTCGCTGCTGTGGCAGCCTTCGCTTCTGCAGACTCGAGGTCCGCTTCTGCGGTCCCAAGCACACCTGCGATCCCTCGTCCGCATCTGCAGTTGCGCAGATGCGAAGTTTTACTCCCCACCTGCAGCCATTGCTCCACTCTCTCCTTTCCGCTTCTGTGCTCCTACGCTCACTTCTGCGAGCTTGTACCTGCGAGCCAAATTCCGCAGGTGCGATTGCATCAGATGACAGAAAGTTTCCAGCTTTGTTCTAAGTCCAAATTTCGATCCGTTAACCATCCGAAACTTACCCGAGGCCCCAAGGACCTCAACCAAATATACCAACAAGTCCTTAAACATCATATGAACTTAGTCAAAACCTCAAATCACATCAAATAATGCTAAAACCACGAATCATACCCTAATTCAAGCTTAGTGAACTTAAGAATTTTTAACTTCTACATTCGATGCCGAAACCTATCAAATCATGTTCGATTGACCTCAAATTTTGCACAAAAGTCATAAATGACATAACATACCTATTCAAATTTTTATAATCGGATTCCGACCCAGTTATCAAAAAGTTAACTCCCCGATCAAATTTTCAAACTTAAATTTCTATTGTTTGCCATTTCAAGCCTAATTTAACTACGGACTTCCAAATAATTTTTCGGACACACTCCTAAGTCTAAAATCACCATACGGAGCTATTGGAATCAACAAAACTCTATTCCGGGGTCTTTTACGCATAAGTCAATATCCGGTCAACCTTTTCAACTTAAATTGTTCCTCCTTGAGACTAAGTGTCTCAATTCATTCCGAAACCTCACCGGGTCCGGACTGACTACCCCGACAAGTCATATAACAGCTATAAAGTACAAAATGAGTAGTAAGTGGGGCAACGAGGCTAAAATTCTCAAAACGACCAGCCAGGTCGTTACATCCTCCCCCATAGTGGTTTCACATGCCATGTTGAATTCGTTTAGAACCTGGACTGCAGGCACGATTTGATCTCTTAGACCGAGCTGCTCCACGACCCTCGATAGGATAATGTTAGCCAAGCTACCTGGGTCAATCAAAACACACTTAACTTGAGATTTATTTATGAGTATAGATATTACCGGTGCATCATTGTGGGGGCTGCACGATCTCTTTCGCGTCCTCGTCGTTAAAAGACAAGGTTCCTTCCGGTATGTAATCTCGAGTCCATTTTTCCCTCGTGATGGATACTTTGGTACGCTTCAACATCGGCCCCTGAGGGATATCGACCCCACCGATAATCATGTTAATGATGTGTCGAGGTTCTTCTTGTTCAGTCTGTTTGTTAGAATCCCTATTCCTAAAATAATTCTTGGCTCGGTCGCTCAAGAATTCTCAAAGATGCCCGTTGTTGAATAGTCGGGCTACTTCCTCTCTTAACTGTCGGCAATCCTCCGTTTTGTGGCCGTTAGTGCCATGATATTTACACATCTGGTTAGGATCCCTTTGGGTTGGATCAGATTGTAGAGGTCGAAGCCATTTGGTGTCATTGACACGTCCGATAGCTGATACAATGGCGATAACATCGACATTAAAGTTATATTCCGATAATCTCGGTGCTTCCTTAGGCATGATAGGCCTGTTGAAATCGTTCTTGGCCATGAGTCCCGAGTTACTTGACCTCGATCACTTCTCCTTCACTTCTTATGGGATTTCTCTCGGATTCGTTACCTCTTCGATACCCATTATACGGTTGATAACGATCCCTGCTTGATCTTGGTTCACGATAAATGTCTCTCTTGGCTCTATCGACGGCTATGACAGGATAAACGGACCCCGAATGGGCCCCAAATTGATCATCTTTGACTTTGATTTTCGATTGATTCCGGTTATGCACGTCGGCCCAAGTAACGACCGGATATTCTATCAAGTTTTATTTCAACTGATGTGAAGCCACCGAGCTTCGAACATTGAGTCCTTGGGTTGAAAGCTTGAATGACCCAATCGTCCGCAACCTGGGGTAAGTCCATTCTCTCCATTTAAAATCGGGACACAAACTCTTTGAGCATTTCATTATCCCTCTGTTTTACTTTGAAGAGGTCTGACTTCCTGGTCTCGACCTTGATAGCTCTGGCATGTGCTTTTACGAAGGAATCTGCAAGCATAGCAAACGAGTCAATAGAGTTAGGAGGTAGGTTATGGTACCATATCATAGCTCTCTTTGACAGGGTCTCTACAAACTTCTTCAACAAGACAGACTCGATCTCATCATTCTCCAAGGCGTTCCCTTTAATGGAACATGTGTAGGAGGTTACATGCTCATTCGGGTCGGTCATTCTGTTGTACTTAGGAATCTCGAGCATGCGGATCTTCTTAGGGATCATCTTTGGACCCGCGCTCAGAGGAAAAGGTTTTTGTACGAACTTCTTGGAATCCAGGCCTTTCAATATTGGCGGTGCTCCAGGGATTTGGTCGACCCTAGAATTGTAGGTTTCCACCTTTTTGTTATTAGCTTCGATTTTTTTCTCCCCTGATTCTACCCGCTTGGTCAGTTACTCGAGTATCTTTATGATCTCGGGGTTAGCCCTTGATTCGTTTTCATTCGACCTCTATGCGGACGGTTCATCCATGCGGGTGATTTCCCGGGACGGATCGGGTTCAATTCTGCTCGGTGCGCGGCTTTGATTCTGTAACTGAGCTATCGCCGCTTGTTGAGCCTGCAACATTTCGAAGATCACCCGTAGACTGATCCCGTCTCCTCCAATGTTTTGTGTATTTTGAGCTACCGATCGAGTTTTACCACGGACGCTATTCTCGGGGTCGGTAGGCAGGTTTGTGTCGATAGCCACATGTGAATTAGCATCGACTGGGTCTGCGACCAGAATTACGATGGGATCAACGGGCAGTACCTCATCACCGAGCTCTATGTTGTTATTTTCATCGTGATGACCGAACTCATTGTCAACATGTAGGGGTGTTGATTGAGAGCTCAACATTTTGAATTTTAACCTGAAATTAGAAACACTTCAAAGAACAAGTGTAAAGTATTGTGTGTTATGGAAATTAATATCAAATAACCACTATTATCTTTAGCCCTACGGTGGGCACTAAACTGTTTACCCTCAAAATCGAATAACAATTAAATATGTAAGTGATTTTAAGGATACGTGGATTACCTTGACACAAAACGATAAATTAGATTGCAATTGAAATAAATAATAATAAAGTAAATGCAAACCACACGAATTGAACAGTCTCAGCCTTGGAAGGTTTATCACCCTTGTGCCGGACGTACTTTGATCGGTATCAATACACAGAAGAATAAGAGATTAAAGACAATAATAATATATTGCTTTGGAATGCATGTTACAATGTGTTTTACAAGTAATCAGACCCTCTTTATATAGTAGGGGAGTCCTACATTAGTTACAACTCTATAAAAGGTAAAAAATCTCTTGATTTGCTGATTGTTGGTTCCTTATTGATACGTGCCGAGATTTCCGTCGTAATATCCGATCGATCATAGATATTTTGTCTTATGTTATGCTAATAATATTTTTGTGAGGTCATTTGAACCAAGAACGGTTCCGGGGTCACGACCTCGGTGTTATGGAAGGCAGGTGTTTGGTCCCGGTTACAAACCCGGTGGGGTTTGGGGCCGATCTTTAGTCCTTTATTGCCATGTCTTGAGCCCGCCTATCGTTTCGGATGCTAAGGTATACTACGACCTCGATTTTACCCATATACAGTCTTGGATTCAAATCTCATCTCGCCTAAAAAAGCAAATAAGAAAAATATATATATTCACATGTTTGGCTTATGAAAAACATCAACCACATATGAATAAATGAGTGGATACATGATATACATAAGATATTAAAAAGAGTTTTATGGGAGGTTATCCACCTTTGTACGCATTACACAAAAGTCACTATTTTTTTTTACATAAAAATTATTTTACTTTGCTCCACTTTTCACAGAAATAACTTTGGACATTTTTTGTTAAAACCCCACCTAAAATGTGAGAGAAAATAATAAAAATGATCGTTATATTTTCTTGTAAGTTTAATATGCGCCCATAAATATACTTCTTAGTTGTTTTGATTCAATAAAGTTGTCAAAAGTGAGTACTTTTGGTTTTCTCGAGTATTTAACAAATTATAATTTTTATTTTAATAGAAAATTCGAAAAAGAGATTACTATGGAATCACATTTAGAAGTTTAGTTTTTACAATTTGGGCTATTTTTGTCTTATTATAAGATTTTGTATAACTTTTTGAGGTGTAATATGCTATTTTAAAATTTATTTTTAGCATCTTGTGCATTTTTTATTTTACGACTTCTGGATTTGACAAGTCCATCCCATCAAAGTATTTAGTCTTACTTGCAATTAGGTATAAAATAACTGAATTTTATTGTTTCATAATTAATCATGCGGTCTGAAGATATAAAATTTGTATATCATGAAAGGAGTAACTCATTTTCAACGTGTATGTAGGATAGTTGCATTAAAGTCGATTGTGGTAATTAGTGAATTTGCGTTCATCCATTTGTTCGATTTTTGGACAAATCATTAGTTTTTTTATCAATTAAAGGATCAAATACTAACTACTCCATTTAATTTAGTCCGGAACAGGTGTGATATGTTTGTATATATTGCAATAGGAGGCTATAAAGTTAAAGTGTGTTGTTACTTTCTTGTTTATTTTCCAACTAGTTTCACACTTATAATATTTTTTATAATAACTTTATGTTTAAGTTAGCAGAGCACCTATGATTTTTAATTTTTTTTGTCCATTACTGGATTTGACAGAACTATATTGGTAATTCTAGTTAATTAAATTTTAGTTTTCAGTATATTCAGTAAGCATAGTTTATTAAATCTTCGTTGAAAATTAAAAGCGCTCACTTTTGATAACCTTATGGGATCAAAATAGCTAAGGAGTATATTTAAGGGCCCAATTTGAATTTACCCCAAATATAAGGATTATTTTTTGTCATTTTCTCACATTTTAGGTGAGTTTTTTTACAAAAAGAAATGATCAAAATTATTTTTGTGAAAAGTGGAGCAAAGTAAAATGATTTTTATGTAACAAAAAAAGAATAATGACTTTGGGGTAGTGAGCACAAAGCTCAGTGACCACCAATGAAATTTACTCACATTAGAAATATACTCATTACGGCAGCTTAAACTTTTGGATAAGATGATCACATAATTTAATATTAACATTATCGTTTCGGCAAGCAGTGGCGGACCTAGAGTATTGAATATGGGTCACGGGAACTCATTAACTTTTGCATAGATCATGTATTTATATAAAGAAATAAACTAAATATTTGTAAATACTTAATTGTGAACCCAGTTATTGTTACATATTAATTTAAAATTATAGTAGAAACCCATAAACTTTAAATCCTGGATCCGCTATATTAGGCCTTTCAGGTCTTGAGTGGGTGAGTCGTATGCGAATCTGGAAAATAAGATAAGGAACAAGGGAAAGGAATGGACTACTCTACAAGTCATAGTGGGACGTGTAAAAGGTGATGAGACTCGGACAAAATTGTGGACATGTATTATCAAACAATTCGATAGAATGTTCAACATGTTTAATCAAAAAAGGAAATGTTATCTAAGTTCTTGGATTGTGATCTTGTGTTTGTGAATACCAACAAAATCTCCTTGTCAATTAAAGGTTATGCTTCTAAAATCTTGACCAACAAACAGAGGCGGATGTACCACAGTAGATACGGGTTCAATTGAACCCATAATTTTCGACGCGGATCATAAATTTATGTGTAAAATTTCACTGAAATTGTAATAAATAGTAGACATGAACCCATAACTTAAAAAATATAACTGGTTAAATACTAAAAATCTTAAAAACTGAACCCATAAAATTTAAATCCTGAATCCGCTTATGCCAACAAAGAGATATCAAAGTAATCTTCTGATTCTCTCTCGTTGTCCTATCATGCTTAGAGAGAATGGCTTTAGTATATATGAAACTGACCTCTTGGTGGTTAGAGAGCACCCAATGCTTTGGAATCAAATCCAAATTCTGGAATCGCACCACTCACGACCAAAGGCGGACCTACGCATGTAAAATATTTTACTTGAAACCGTTAAGATTATAAGTCTGACAGGGAAACTAGTTGAGCACTTCGCTTACGGAACTCCGTCACTTTCAAATTTTGGGTCCGCCTCTTTTTACGTTCGTGACATATATAGGCTTTTATGAAGCTGAGTATTTAATTTGTAACATTTAGAGTTGCTTGAACAAAAGAATTGGATTCGTTATAGTGATTATTACATTCTCTCCAAAGTTGTGATGAGTACCTTGTTCATTTCATTTTGATTTTTAAGTGATTAATTAATCAAATAAAATGGAAAATAGACACAGCAAGTAATTAATAGCTCAATTAGACCTCAAAGGTAGATAGACCCAATGGGTAATACTTTGGTAACTTGGCACACTCTATAACATTTCAACTATATATATAAGGATGAAAACGAAGGTTACCTAATATGATAGACGTTAATTTAGGTTTTATAAGATATGATTTATGAAATGTTTCTATATATACGCAATACTTTTATCTAACCCAAAAGGGCCCCTAGTACGATAAATTAAATTCTGACTGTCAGGATATAATCAAGCCACGTTTTCTTCCTCTTTTACCTTTCCTCCCTACTACCCCACCCCTCTATAAATAAGGAGTAAAAAATTTGCGTGAACTCGTGTAGCACATAAGTGCTCAGTTAATAACATTCACGGCGAAGCGCCAGTAAGATTTAAATTTTACGGGTTGAACCTTTAAAATTTTTAGTATTGAGTTTATTATATTTTTAAAGTTATGAGTTTAAATTTGCTATATATTACTATTTTAATAATTTTTTATACTAAATTTATACTTTACGTCAAAAATACTAAATTCAGATGAATCCGGTACTATAACACTACGTACGCCTGTGATTCTATGAAACCACTACAACCAGTGGATTATTTAAGAAAGAACATCATTCTTTGTCAGATTGATAAAATTACCATTACTAAGATAATATACAATATTAAATTTTTTACATAAAATCTATGGTGTTTTCCTTTTTATTTAGATTTGAAAAACATTCTTATTTTGATTTCTTAATTTTTTTTTTTAAGAAAATGCTTTGAACCTGCATGCAGGGTTCTTAATTAATTACCACAGATTTTATTTGAACTATTAAAAGAATTACAAATGTGATTAAAATATCATTATCATGGAGGTAGGTGAGGTACCTAACCTACACACCAACCAAGAAAGTTTATAATCATATTTGGATCCACGTAGCTCGATTAGGACATAATTAGGCTCTTAATTAATTCATAGCTGAAAGATGGTAAAAAACTGAAAATGCAGCAACCCGAACCTAGTAAAAATTTTAGACAGTCATTTATCCGAACCAAAACTATTAATCGTGGCCAACCCATTAAACAAGGGAATCTGTTACCTATCTTTTATCGATCAACAGCAATTATGGAAAGTAAGCAAAATTAAAGTTAGCTTTCTTAACGGCGTCATTATCAAGATACCCAAATGAATTGTTCGTTATGATAGAGAAGAATCACGTAAAATAGAATAAAGTTGCAGAAAAACGAACCTATCAAAAATCTATAACTAAATCACAATGACGAATGGATCTTAAATTATACTCTTTCATGTCTACTTTAAGTGATTTTTTAGATTCATAATACTTAATTTTTTAAATATCATGAAATAATTAATTTTTTTTTTCCAGAGTTGCTATTTGAGTAAAGAGCATAAGAATATTTGTTGTATTTTCGATGAACAAATTAAAATTAATATGGTCAATTATATTGTTAATTAATTAAAAAAATAGCCAAGAAATCGACGGGAGAGAGTATAACTTTATTGAATTTAAATAAACAAGAAAATTTAGATACTTTGTGGTTCATAAAGAAATAAAATGCGGAAATGATAAACTAATCGTTCTTTTTGTCTTACATTAACCAATTACGATGTGCTTGCAATTAATGTAGCGTTGTTGACTTACATTGTACTCAATGGAGGTGGCAAAGCGAGAGAGAAAATAATAAATTAACTATTAAAATAAAATAAAAGTGAGACGATATCAATAATTAAAATCATGAGTATTAGTTGGTATATAGCAGTTGATTGTTCACTGTCCTTCTACTGGCAAATAATTCTGTCTCTTGTCCCCTGAATGTAACATAAAGAGTTTGAAGACCAAAATACACCCGTGGCTTAGAATTTAAAAACAGATTAATCCCGTTTATGCTTCTGGAAAATTATATATTTTCAACTAAATTAGTGACAATTTTCTTTTCTTTACTTTTTATATTATAATAATTGTCCAGGAAAGTTCGAACGCAAACAGCAAACGGACAATTAAAAAGAGGGAGATGCGCAGACATGAAGTGGACTTTAATATGTCTTACACTGTCCATGACGTTATAAGTTAATTTAAAAAAAATAAACTTGCATGATTGACGAATTGTCAAGATGTGGCGAACGGACAAAATTGCCAAATTGGAATGACAATAAAAGATATTTTTTTTAATTCAGAACCAACCGGTATAGTAATGTCTTTTTAGCTAAAATTTATAGATTAAGAATCCAGGTCCAGGTTGCTGATAAATTTATCCTCAGTTGCAGCATCGAGAAATGAGTTAGATAATGCGATGTTGCCTTGTTTAGAAGTCAAGGATCAAAAATTTGTGGTAGCAGTAGCGGATGTTGCCTTGTTTAGCAATATGTGCAGATTAATTAGGGGCGGTGCTAACCTTGTCTTACTGAAATTAACTAACTTTCGTTGACCAGAAAATTATACTGTGTAAATAAATTAAGTTTTATTTTTTAATGAATTACTTATATGCTATATGTCGAATTTATTTAGCTTCTTTGTATGTTTACTTCTTTATATTTTGTCTTTCGTTAACGAAATTATTGGTTCCGATATGCGTGCTAACTAGTAATAAAAAGTAGTCGATGAAGTGATACTCAACTATGTACTCTACATCTAATAACTTAAAATTTTAAATTAACTATTCTAGTGTGCTAGTCAACTATTGCATAGAAGTGCATTAAAAATAGTCGACGAGATGGAAGGCCATGATGAGTAGTTAAATGGAATGATACAAATTGAAGCCATGTTACATATAGGTGAGCACCCATATTTCATTTTTTAAGAATTGTTTAAAGAGATGGGAGAAGTAAAGAGATTGAACGACAAATATATATTGCAGGAATATTCAAGTAAAGTGGCCATTTCAGTGAGTGAGGGGACCTCACTGATTGCCTTTCTTGATTCCAAAGGGGCAGTCATTACTTCTTAAGAAGTGAAGAGTCAGAAGGAGACTTTTCTTTGATACTTTATAAACTTTAAGTTGATGTAGAGGGCCACGTATTCTTAAATGTTACTGTTTCTATTTTCCTGTTTTGATCGGATACTACTATTACTACTACTCATAGTCTACTTGCATAGTTGCATATCTTCATTCATTGAAGTGATTCGCCCATCTTCCCATATGCGTTTTACTTACAAACGCACTAATATTGAACAAATTGGGGTTGGAAACAAAATAGAATTGGCGTTTTTTTGCAGGTTATCTGGAAGGAACGCAGCAAACAAAATGATTACATATTCCACATGTCAAAAAGATTTTGGACAGTGACATATCTAGAATTTATTTATACTTGTGAGTGGTAAGTTGAGAGAGCGAGTATTGAAATATGCTTATTTTTCGCTCTCTTTTTAAAATGTATATCTATATATATTTGTACATTTTTTCGCATACGTCTAGGATTCCAATTTCCAAGCACTAACTTTGGCCGACTCGCGAACTAGATCTAACAATTGGTTTTAGACTCCAAGAACTTCAGTAGCTTTAACCATATTTGATAAAAACCTTGTAGCGCAAATAGAATGAAGGAAATTGGTGCCAAATCTAAGAGGGTGTATGATTAATCTTATAAACTGGTAAAAAAAATAGTTTATATTTTTACTTATCTATCCGTTTGATAAATACAAAAAATATTTATGAGTTCAAATCAGTCAAAAGTCATAAATTATCATCCCAAATTATGACTTTTCAGCTTATCAATTTTAGTTTAATAAAAAAATTTCTATGTTATCCCTAATATCTTTTCTAATTCTCAAAATAATGTTCCAATAACAAAACCTCGAACCTCCTCTCCATTCTATTTCCGTTGTTCATTTTTTCGTTTTAATTATGAATATTTTTTAATTTATAATTTTTGTATATACCTTTAGGTCATTTTATCAAAAGATTGCATATTTATAAAATTAATTTTAGCACTTAATAATTATCAGCTAACCCAACGGGCTCTAAGAAGCCGACACAGGAAAGGGAATGCCGACAACTTCAACCGGGACTTAATTAATAACATGGGATGAACCGTTTATGATATCAAATTATCAGCCGCCAGAAACGACTCGATCTTTTGTGCACGCAATGAAAATCTCAGGCGCACTCCACAATGGTTAATATGATGCTAAGTTTTGGTTAGTGTCAAAATCTCAACCACCACGTTTTCCACCTTTTTTAATTTTTATTTATTTATTATAACTTAGTATTTGTCGTTACATCGTAACTAATATATTTTCTTGATAATTTGTCCTAAATAGAATCAGTGACGGAGTTTTCCCTAGTTTCTAATTTTTTTTTAGTAGTGTTTGGGTTTGAGGTTTTTAGATTACTAGTTTCTACGCACGTGTATACCAGTCATATATACATGATTTTATAAATTAATATCAATAAAATTTTTAAAAAAAAATGAAGGAAAAAATTATACATGAAAGAATAAAATATAAGTTTGTGTAAATAATCAATGTGTATCGTCACTTATTTGTTGAAGTCAAAATGATTGAATATCGTCTAATTCTACAAAGATGAACAAACAAATTTTAATTAAATACATATGATTTTTTCACTCATTTTTATTTTATGACAATCATGTAATGAAGTGTATACTTCATTATATACACTTCATTATATATGATACTCTTGTTGTATTTTCTTTTCTACCGTTCCTAATGATAATTATATTGGATATCGCCATTGTCTTCTTCAAAAATTTTGGTGTTCTCGATTGTTATCTTAGTGTTTATCTCTTCATCTTCAATTCCAATTGCACCAACATTTTCAACTTCATGTGTGTTCTCTTTAGTTAAATATCTTGTAACTTGATCTCCTCAATTTTGTTGTTTCAACTTTTATAAGCAATGTGAATTTTTCTATTCTTACTCAACACCAATTTGCGATATAATTAGAATTCTTCTTTTTGTACTAAAAAAGTTAATAGGTTATTTTAAAAGGATCATTACAAGATAAGGAAAATATTATTACTTGATATGTTTTGTAAAATAAATATTAAATGAAAAGGTAATGTAACATTTTGAGAGATTGATTGTATACGTTTTAATATCGCAACCAAACAAATATCGTATAACTTCAAAGAGTATAATATTACTCCCCCTGCTCTAATTTATGTGGTGATGTTTGACTTGATACTGAGTTTACGAAAGAAAGAATAATTTTTGAAATTTGTGGTCTAAAATAGATTATAAATATTTGTATGGTTTTAAATCATTAAAAGCATAAATTTTAAAGATAAATTATTTCCAGATAAGGAAACGTGACATTCATCTTGAGATTTACTAAAAATAAATGAGTATCACATAAATTGGGACAAAGAAAATTCTACATTCTTTATCCTCAAATACCTAAAATTTTAGAGGGTATCAACAAACATACATAAATAAAGTATTAATAAACTATTGACTTATTTAGTGATATAGAAAAATGTAGGAAAAGAAATTGAAAAGTACAAGTGCTTTCCTTTGGCTGTAATCAAGATTTTCAATGCTAGAACAATGATGTACAGCAATATCATTTACAAAATTTACTTTCTTGCTAGATTTTCAACGTATAAATTTGTGATCGCGTGATTTGCGGTCAATATTAAAAAATATTAATTAAATTAAATTGTGATCGGCTTGTTTGAACATATTAGATCTTATTGCTTTAATAAATTTCAATTGTCATCTTATTTGTCAATATGATATACCCAATAATAAAATCTCTATTAAATTAAAGGGACTTATATAGTCATTGAATAATTTTTCTGCCACGCGATGCACGGTCAATATTAAAAAATATTAATTAAATTAAATTGTGATCGGGTTTGTTTGAACATATTAGATTGTATTGCTTTACTAAATTTTAATTATCATCTTGCTTGTCAATATGATATACCAATAACAAAATCTCTATTAAATTAAAGGGACTTATATAGTCATTGAATAACTTTTTATTCTATATTTTTCTCTATTCTATTATCCAATGTTTATTATTTTTACATTGTTAATAGAAAGTTTTTATAGCATATTATTTTGTTTAATTTTTTTGTTTGGTTGCTTTCTTTTTGTAATATAAGAGAAGATATATATGTTATAGTAATCTTGAAATATGTTTTATTTTATATTAGCATATTATTTAATATTTTTGTGTACTACTTTCTTTTTATAATATAACAGAAGATATATATTTTATTACTCTTGAAATATTTTTTTATTTTAAATTTTATCCTATTGTTCTCAACAATCTTATCTGAATTTTAATGAATAAAATCTCTATTAAATTAATGAGACTTATATAGGCATCGAATAATAGGCTTGTTCGGTATTTTATTTTATTATATTATCCAATATTTAGTATTATTGCATTGTTAATAGAAATTTATATTAGCATATTACTTTATTTAAATTTTTGTATGCTATTTTCTTTTTATAATATAATAGAAGATATATATTTTTTATTTCATATTTTATTCTATTATTATAAATAATATTTTTTGAATAAATAGGCTTTTATTTTTAAAAATAAAAACAAAAATATTATAAAAAATAAAGAAATTTTGAATTGGCTTTTTTTTTTTGTAATTTTAATTTTTTATTTTAAAATGATTTTAAAACTCTAACTTGAAATTACTCTCCAATTTGAATGGATAATTTTTTTTAATTTTCGTTTTATATTATAAAATATTTTATTTTATAGATATTTAAATTTAAAAGCAATAATCAATAACTAATTATTAACTAAATAACTAATTATTAACTACTTATACTATGCGGTTTTTTTCTAGGCTGCCACTTGGCTTAAGGAGAGGGCTTTTTTCTCTCCTTTTAATAATATATAGATTTTAAAACTCTAACTTGAAATTAATATCCAATTTGAATGGATAGATTTTTTTAATTTTCGTTTTTTATTATAAAATATTTTATTTTATAGATATTTAAATTTAAAAATAATAAGCAATAACTAATTATTAACTAAATAACTAATAATTAATCACTTATGCTATATGACTTTTTTCTAGGCTGCCACTTGGCTAAAGGAGAGGGTTTTTTCCTCTCCTTTTAATAATATACTAGTATAAAAATCCGCGCGATGCGCGAATAATTTGACAGAATATTAATCTTATAAAATTATGATCTAATATATCATATTAACTTAATAAATATTAGTTGTATTTTATTATTTAATATAATGCGTAGAAATATAACACAATATATACAAAATTAAAGGATACACATCATATAGTAATCAAATAAATTGTTTGATCCTTTTTATTTTTATTATTGAATTAACAAGTACTTAGTACAATTGATAATTTTCTTGAGTATTATTTATTTATCTTTTTATTTTTTAATTAATTTAAAATATAAATATCATAAAATTATCTATATCCCCCTCTTTTAGTACATTCATTTCTCCTGTAATACTTATTTGATTAGTTTTCAAATTTTGTAGTTTATTAAAAATTAGAATAAAGTAATACGGTTTTACTAAATTATAATTTTGAATCCGTCAAAAGTATAACGAGATAAGCATTTATATATATATATATATATATATATATATATATATA
>AWOL01S0007900.1:0-28386 GCA_000715115.1 Nicotiana otophora
CCTGTGATCGAAGACATAATATAATTCAGTAATCAACTAAAAGTGTGATATTTCTAACCACTTTCAACTTTTAGATAGTAGGTCACACATTTCAACATAGTATATATATTAGATCTATGTGTTTGGCTAAGAAAAAGAATCATGCGGGCCTACGCACGTGAGGGGCGTGTTGAGACATATATAATATAATTAACTAATCATAAGTGTGCTCTCTAACGGTTTAACCTTACCAAAGGCACTAGGTATTCCAGTTGTGTCTGTCTCAGCTTCTTTGCCTGTTTCACTTGACGGCGAAATAATGGTGTGAACACGGGCAAGAAGTCCGGCAGCTGAGGAGCAGTGATAAGCATAACATCTTTAAGTATGCACTCAATTTTCTTGATTCTTTCTTCAGAAATTTTAGCACCAAAACAAAGGCAAATGAGAATGCTGCATATAGTGAGCCTACAATTAGCCATCACCTCCACAAACCCCTGTTGAGAAACTTCATTTTCAATCCTTTTCATGTGGTATTCCATAGCCCATTTCCTTATCCAACTGCACTGCTTGATTCTCGTAGGATTTATCAACTCAGTAACAAAATTCCGCCGGAGAGCGCGCCATAGAGGGCCGTACTCAGCCGAGTTAATGGCACACTTCCCAACGCTAAATATAAGGCGGATCGGTGAATCTGCAGGTCGACTCGCAAAGAGAGGGCCATTTTGAACTAGGGCTTCATGGATAAGTTCAGAGCTGGTAATTATAACAAGGGTACGTTGCCCCATTTGCATGGTGAAAATAGGGCCATATTTTTTACGTAAATCACGTACTATAAATATGAAAGGGCGACGTTGGAGAATAACTTGGAAAAGATTTCCTACTAATGGCCAACCAGGTGGCCCTGGTGGGAGATTTTTTTTCCCACCTCCAGTCACTGACCAATATTTCCACCATACAAACAAAAATAGAATAGCTAAGCCAAGTGTTACAATGTCCATTACCTCCATATTTTTTTCCAGCTCCTTCTTTCTCTCTCTCTTTGATACTTTCTATATTCTTTTTGGGCAGTGTGAGGAAATTGTGGTGTGTATTGAAGTGCTTATTTGTTTATAAAGACGATTGGGAGGGATGGGAGTGAATGAGTTTATCTACCTACTGGTCGTATATTGATTGCGTATTCAACAGAAATATTTACTATAGACGTACCCAGTCATAAAGATTTTAGTTACTTGGTAGGAAGACAACTATATCTGACATCTACTTGACTTTAGAAAAACTTGTCATTTTATCTTCATTTTCTTTTCCAACTTAGATTTGAGATTGATATTCCGTGTAAGGTCGATGCTTAATTAGATTTGAGTTGTCAATAATTTTGATAGTATTTAGGGAAAGAAAGAGATTAATTTGAACCTGAAATGTGTTTGTATGCTACGGAGAAAAAAAAAGTACCGAGTTGTGTTACATTGCAGTCTTGTAGCTTTACTAATTTGCCATTAACATTCCGTAAAATGGAACATAACTAGGAAAAAGATTAGTATATAATACAACAAGATAATAATCATACTTAGGGTATCCAATTCAATTTTAAGTTAGGACCACATAACATTAAGTGATAGTACTACAACCACATACTATTTATTCACTTAGAAATTGCCAGGTGTCTGCATGCACTCGTAATGAATTGAATCCAACCATCAAAATCTACTTTTGCTGTTGAATCAAGTAGTCCCACTAGCTAGAGTAAAACTGAAGTAAAAACTACACGAAGAAAGCAATAAATGAGAATCTCTACCCCTCAACCATCCAAATATGTAAAAATATAAAAAAATAATATAACAATGATGATAATAAAATGCATTTTTGGTACTGCACTGCTCATTAGGTCTTCATACATGTCTAGCCAATAAAGCATAAAACTTGCCATTTTGTTTTTTCTAGTTAATATCAGCCTCCCACCCAGTTGTAAATCAAGTAAAAAATCACGTTTTCTTTTGACTCCGTAATTAGACACCTAATTTAACTTTTTCCTGTTTCAAACTTTAATGCTCTACTATCAGTCTTTACCCAATGAATTGAATGACGATCGATAGCTGCATATTACTATTATAGAACGGAACCAGCAAACTTTTAGAAAAGGAAAAAAATAGAAACAATTAACTACCGAAACTATAAAAAAGAGTTAGCTAGTATTGTTTATCCTAAAAACGGATAACAATTAAATTTATATGTGATTTTAAGGATATATGGATTAACTCAATACGAGTGATTAATGACGTTAGATTAAGCAAATGAAAAACATAATAGATGACCAAAATAAGGGTGATTCCGAGCTCGGTTGATGGCTCGATGAAGAACATGCCCTCGATTCCAAGCTTATACTTATGAAGAACTTAAGAACAAGAATAGGAACTTTGAACAACAAAGAGAATTGAAATAAATTGCCTTGATATGCGTGTTACAATGTATTCCCTGAATAATAATATTTTCCCTTTATATACTAGGGGAGTTTTACCCTAAATACAATTATAAGAAAGGTAAAAATCTTCTGTTTCGCTAATTATTAATTTTCTGCCGATACGAGCCGAGATTCACGCTGTGATATCCGGTTGGGCACAGACATCACGGCCTTCTATTTGTCGTGTGTAGCTGTTTGATAATGCCCTCTGAGTTCTTAATCCACGAATCGGACCCGGAGGACATGGCCCTGATACCCCCGAGGGCAGATGTTTTGCCCAATACCCGATACTAGGACTCCTCGCTCTGTATCCGATTTATTACGGTCACGTTCCTGCTCCGTTTGACTTATCGGGAAATCGAGGTGTTCAATGGGTCCGGTTTTACCCGTATACAGATAGTCCCCTCGTTTCTCAGAGAGTAGGTTTGCCGAAAAGATGGGAAATGAGAGATGACTCTGATTCCTTCCTTCGTACGTTAGGACGAGGGAGCCGAAACGTCCCATCAATCGCGTCATTCTGATTTCGGACACATATCGCTCACCGGCAGGTTGCATCCGAATGCGAAGCGTCAACTTCTTTCCTATAAAAGCTTTCTCCTTTTGTCTTTTTTCTACTTTTCGAACAAATCACTACCTTCAAGATTTCCACCCATCATCAAACCTTCTTCAAACCTTCATATCTTCATCCTTGTTTTTCAATTTTCATAGCAATCTCCAGATTTCTGCCGAGATTTTCTTCAAATCTTCATACTATGTTCTTTATCTTCAAAACTCATTTTTCCAAAACTTTATGTTCATTTTTTAGATTTTCAAATATTCCCTAGATGACAATTGTAAGCACCTAATTTTTTACCATGTTTGAAGTTTTTTCACTCATCTCACCAATACCTCACTTCTCACTTTATCTTTTCCGCTCCCATCTTCCTACGCGTGTCCCCACTCCACTTTTCCTTGTCCCACATGCTTGTCCTCACTCTATTTTCCCTTGTCCCCCACTCCTTGTCCCTCATGCTTGTCCCCATTCACAACCCCTTATATCTCCCCAATTCCCTAAAAACAAACGGATCCCTCTCCCCAAAAAGAGAAGACAGTCACTGCCCTTATTCCTTGGATCAACTCCAACAGACCACACCTTCATCTTCTTTCTCAAAAAACCTCCATCACGATCAGCCTTGTTTCCACACCAAAATCCCGTTGTAAAGACCACCTAAAACCATCACTGTCCAGCCCTCAAGCCCAGCAAATAATAGCCCAAAAATGAGCTCAAATCCCTCACCAAAACGCAACAAAGAAGTCCGAAAAATCAGCTTCTAACATCACTAAAAGAGCTGTAACTTTAGATCCATTTTCAGCCCATGAACTCCAAGTTTTAACCACTAAAAACGAGCAACAATAACCTCAAAGTCCAGCTCTAAAACACCCCCAAGAATACCCCAAAATTCAACCAAAAACGTCACCTAAACCAGCCCAAAAAATAGTCCGCAAGACAGCTCCAAAGAGCAGCCAAACCAGCTGCGAAATTGCTAAAACAATCAGTCCGAAAAACCGTCCCAAAATCAGTACCAAAAACCCGACGAAACACCGTCCAAAACTAGCCACAAACATCCATCGAAATGACTCATTTTATACCCGAACTAGTTGTCCAAAGCTAGTCGAGTCGGTATAATTTTCGTCTAGATCTTGGTATGAGGTCGTCGTCGAGGTTATGGTTGATTGGCTTTGTTGCATTTGAAGGTCCCTGTTTTGCTCTTGCTTCGGTCAAATTGTAGTTGCCAATTTCCTTGTATTTTGGCATCGGTAGAGGTTCTTCAATGTAAAGAAAGTTTCAAGCAATAAAGTCCATTCTTTACATTTATGTTATCTCAATTTGGTCTTACTAGCATAGTGAAAGATTCTAATTATTTGTTGCTCTTCTGTGTTGTTTTGTCTTCAGTAGTAGTCTTAATTAGCTAGTCTTTTATCTTATGCCATGACTTGATCTGTGAGATTCATGCTTAGCTCATTATTTACAATTTAATATTTGTTGTATGTTGATTTTCTATCTCCCCTCATTATAGTTAATACATTAGCATCATGTTGGATTAAAGAAACTTTGTTTGAATTCATTGGAAGTTTAGGACAGTTAATCATGTTGGGCTTTGTAAATTCACGGGTTTATGGTAATTGATATAATTTTGGGCTTTAGTTTATTCTTACATTTTAATATTCGAGACATTAACACTTGGTTTGAGATAAGTGACTTGGCTTATTTTACATAACAAATAATTGCTTAAATAGCTCCAATAATAACTCTCGAGCCTCACAACAATCTCAAAGGTAGGAAAACAACAAATTATGAATACAATTAATATGCTTTAGGCGCGTTATTAATTAAATCAATCACTGTAATTATGTATACGTTCGCGTGACATTACCATGATTCCCAAACTAAAACCGAAGTATGCGTTCGCGCAACTTTTGTATTGTTTGTTCGGCTTGTATGTTGACTGGCTTCTAGAATAGAGAAAGAAAATCAAGAAAAATAGGAGAGAGAAAATTGACCTGGTTCCTGAAAATCCCAGTATTTGAAATAAAGAAGAAAAAATAATTCTGAAACTCTGTCGAAATTTTAGAAGGTTGTCACAAATGAGGCCGAATTTTTAAAAAATGACATTTTCCCCCGGTCCTGAAAAACTGACCGAACTACGCGGGTCTGATTCTCACTGGATGTGAGATACGTAGGCAAACCTTATCGGTTCCGGCTCCAATTTTCAATAATCCAAAAAAACATATTGCCATAACTCTTTCCTTGAAAAATCCCAAATAAAAAAATTAAAAACAAAAAATATTTTCTTTCTTTTTATAAGACTTTCATTCGAAAAGAAAATCAAATTAAAATCCAATAATATGTTTTTTTTTTCTTTAAAGTCTTTTTCCAGAAAAAAATCAAAATTAAAAAAAATATATAAAAAACAATTCTATTTTCAAAAATTCTCAAAAGAAAAAAAAAATCGAAAATCAAAAATATTTTCTTTCTTCTTTATAATAAGTTTTTCTTTCAAAAATTAATAAAAATTCAAAACCTAAAAAAAAATAAAAGAGTTACTTTATTTACTTTATTCCTAATCTTTTCCAGACTACGCAAAATCTGATTCATGCGGCGTCATGATACGTAGGCAATCCCCATCGGATTCTATCATAGCCATTAAATAAACTGAGTGAAAAAAGAAAGAAAGAAAGGAGTGACTAAAATAATAAAGAAAACAAAGAGCGAAAAACAAAAAAAAATCCAAAAGGGAAGTGTTTGTCCAATTTGAAAAAAGAAAATCGCGAAAAGTTTTCGTGAATATGCTGTCAAATGGCGCGAGCAAGCCGCCAGGGTAAAGCCTCCAATGGACGGAGCAGAAATGGTTACAGTCTTCCTACAAGCCCAAGAGGCGGACTACTTCCAGAAAATGATGTCCGTTATGGATAGACCATTCGTTGAGGCTATCAAAATTAGGGAGATGGTCGAAAATGGTTTAAAAATGGACCGAATCTTGAGTCATGCTACCTTCAAGGCCACATCACAGACCGTTCAGAATGGTTCGGGGGGTTTGATGAACAGAAGAAAGAGGGAAGAGGGAGCCATGATGGCTTCGAGCTTGAGGGGGGCCCACAGGTCATTCAACCAATCATATATGCCTTCTAAGGTCCCACAACACTATTATCCCCATCAAGATGATGCTTATGTCGTGGAACCGCCTCCCCATGTGGTGATAAACGAGCAACCTTACACGCGACTAGAGCATCATACACAAAACTGAGCTCTACATCCTAGGAATGCCCGTCCCTACCAAGCTCTATATAATCCCCAACCAAATGTTCCCCAATACAATTCTAGCCCAAGCTATCCCCTCAGAAGGAATCAGTTCACCCCTTTGGTGAATCATATTCAAGTTTGTTTCAAAAGGTAATCGGGCTAGGTCCGCTGCAACCAGTGGCACCGAACCGGCCAAACCCCAAGTCCCCCTCACACCAAGCTGATGCTAGATGTGAATACCACTCTGGAGTAGTGGGACACGATACTAAGGACTATTTGGGACCCTCAAGAGGGCAGTTGAAAACGTGATTGAAGCCGAAAGAATCGTTCTTCGGGAAGAATATGCTCTTGATGTGACGGACAATATGTTGCCTGCTCACAACACTAGGCCAGTCGTTGTAATGATCTGTGATGATAAGGAATTTGATCTGGCACTGAAGGCTATGGTAACCATTACCGAGATAGAAAAAAAGCAAAAATAAAAAAATCGCCAAACCTAAAAAGTTCTCTGTTAGACGGGAGTCTCGGTAGCCGGTCTTGCTGTCTTTTCTGGTTCCGAATTATTTCAGGGTGTAATACGGATATTTTACTTTATTGTCTTACTTTCTTATGTAAACCCTTGTATCTTTAAAAAAAATATTTAAAAAAACAAATGAAATTAATATTTCATTGTCAAGGAATGTCTCTTTTCTTAATCTTGTCACCTTTCTTATTCTTTTTTTCTGCTCAGTTAATACAGTACATGACATGCTTGCGGACTTCATGCCCAGATCCTAAGATGCTGTTAGACCTCTAAATAATGAATTAAGACGCAGAATGTTTTGAAGACAAGGCTTGTAAGAAAATAAATAGAAAATTGGAACGAAGTTGAGATTCTCTCTCTTCGGATCATTGTTGAAGCCGAGATCGAGGATAATGAATCGGTCAAGACCCGGTTGGAACATTTGACTATGATTAATGAAAAATGGATGGCCGCAGTTTGCCAGTGGCAGTTATACCAATAAAGAATGGCTCGTGTCTACAACAAGAAAGTGCGGCCCAGGAAATTTGGAATAGGACAACTCATTCTGAGACGTATCCTCCCACCTCATGAAGAAGCTAAGGAAAAATTGGCTCCAAATTGGAAAAGTCTATACATTGTAACGAGATTACTACAAAAGAGAGCGTTGTACCTGGGAAGCATCGAAGGAAATGTCCCTGAAACAACCGTCAACGCAGATGCAGTCAAAAGGTACTTTGTTTGACCCTCTATGTAGCATTAATATTCTCTGATTGGGATGACGAAACCTTTCATTCTCGCTATCCAAACATCATCAACCCTTTGCTAACCTTTTGAGCCGGTTACCTTTCTTTAATTACCTTTTTTGGAACCTAAAGATGTTATTAAAAAAATAAAGGAAAAAGAAAAAGAAAACAAAACAAAAATCCAAACAAATTCATGCCTTGAACTACGTTCGACTTGATTCCGAACGGATACGTAGGTAGCCTCTCTCTAGGGTTCAGTCACACCAAAACAAAAATTCAAATTCCCCTAAAAGTGAAACTGGGGCAAATGTTATAATGGTTCGGCGATGATTTCGCCCGAAAGGTTCCAAAGTTGTAATATAATCCAAATTATTTTTACCCCAAATCCTGTTCAAGTCCTTCTGATCAATCGGCAAAGAGGTTCAAAATAAGAGGATACAGTTACTTGGATCTGGTGCAATCAAATAAGAGAAATAAAATGGGATGGTTTTATTGGTGAAAACCCTCATGGGCACCGTAAGGCGATAGAAGCAGAGAAATTAAAATGAGAGAATCTTGTTAGTGAAAACTCGCAAAGAGCACTATAAGGCGACGGTAAGAATAGAAATGAGAGAGGTCAGTTGTTGAAAACCCGCAAAGGGCACCATTGATCGAAAAAGGTTCCTCGCAGCCATTGACATCGACACAGTCCGGGGCAAGGTTTCTCTGTTTTGAGGCAAAAGTTATGATGAATTTCTGAGAGTCGAACGGTTTACACGGATCAGGCATCCAGTCCAAAAGGCATGTCATGTTTACTGAAGTCCGCATGTAATCCAGATAAATCCTTCTTTCCTTTCCCCGAAAGGGACACCTCTTGTTTAAACTCAATTTCCATTTCATTGTTTGTTTTTCTTTGAATCCATTTCGGTCTAACTTTGTTCCAAAACTAAAGCAAAGAAGGGATGGCAAGACTAATTTATATGGCTCTCGTTTGATACAAGCTAATATGCAAAAGAGGCATCCAGTATCGGCAAAGGCATCATGTCGATGCCTACTAGCCATGGTGGTTGATGCTTTGAAATCAAAAACTCTCGAAAGGAGGAAATCAAATTGAAAGTGCCTACAAGGGAAAAATAAAGTTGAAAAGGTTAAGTTCCAAGTGGTAAACCGTCATGGAAAAGTTTGAAAAGCCAAAGTTTCCCCAATACTCTAAAGTTAAAATTGGAAGAAAGAAGTCAAATGTCCAAGAGGCAAAATAAAGCTGAAAAAGGTTAAGCCCACACGACCAACCGTCATGGTAAAGTTTTGAAAAAGCCAAAGATTCTCCGGGGCCAGAAATGAAATTGGTTTTCAGGAAATATCTAGTGATAGGTTGAAATCATCATCAAAAGAAGATGGGCACAAAGCCAAGCTGCCAAAGACATCAAGGCCACAAACCAACCACCACTTTTAAAACTCATAATTTTTCTTTGTTTGCAGCAGGAACTAAGTAGTGCAGAATGGCGATTCCTAAAGGATGAATGTCACCAAAGGTAAGTTTCCTCAAAATCTCCACATTTATTTTTAGCATGCACCACTACTGTCCATACCTCTTATTTTCGTAGCTTAACCTATGTAGAACCTTTTCGCCTAGGGGGATCCAACTCATAAGTTTCGAGTAGAAGTACTCTTCGCTCAGGCTTATTTTACGTAGCTTAACCGAGGTAGAACCTTTTCGCCTAGGGGGATCCAGCTCATAGTTCCGGGTAGAAGTACTCTTCACTCATGATGCTTTACGTAGCTTGTACCCTTCGCACAAGCTTGTTTTTCGTAGCTAACCCAGGTAGTATTCGCCTAGGGGGATCTAGCTCATAGTTCTGAGTAGAAGTACTCTTCGCTCAGGATGTTTTACGTAGCTTAACCCAAGTAGAACCTTGTCGCCTAGGGGAATCCAGCTCATAATTCTGTGTAGAAATACTATTCTCCCAGGATGTCTTACGTAGCTTAACCCATGTAGAACCTTTTCGCCTAGGGGGATCCAGCTCATAGTTCCGGATAGAAGTACTCCTCGCTCAGGATATTTTACGTAGCTTAACCCAGGTAGAACCTTTTCGCCTAGAGGGATCCAGCTCATATTTCCGGATAGAAGTATTATTCGCCCAGGTTTGTTTTACGTAGCTTAACCCAGGTAGAACTTTTTCGCCTAGGGGGATCCAACTCATAATTTCGGGTAGAAGTACTCTTCACTCAGGTTGTTTTTCGTAGCTTAACTCAGGTAGAACCATTTCTCCTTGGGGGATCCATCTCATAGTTCCGGGTAGAAGTACTCTTTGCTCATGTTGTTTTTACATAGTTTAACCCAGGTAGAACCTATTTGCCTAGGGGGGATCCAACTCATATTTCCGGGTAGAAGTACTCTTCGCCCAAGCTTGTTTTTTGTAGCTTAGCCCAGGTAGAACCTTTTCGCCTATGAGGTCCATCTCACTTCTCCGTGTTGAAGTACTCTTTGTCCAGGCTTATTTTTCATAGTTTTACCTAGGTAAAACCTTTTCGCCAAGGGGATTCATCATTTTTTCAGTAATACAGGGTGTCAACCCCCGGTTACATTTCCTTTTCAGTAATACAGGGCGCCAACCTCAGGTTACATTTCCTTTTCAGTAATACAGGGCGCCAACCCCTGGTTCTATTTCCTTTTTAGTAATACAGGGCGCCAACCCCTGATTACATTTCCTTCCCAGTAATACAGAGTGTCATCCCCTGATTATATTTCCTTACCAGTACAGGGTACACCAATCCCTAGTTGTGTTCTCCAACATAGGGTACACCACTCCCTAGTTGATTTGGTCTTAAATGCAGGATATACCATTCCCTAATATCATTGCCAATATAGGGTATTCCATTCCCTAGCTATATTTTCCCAACATAAGGTACACAAATCCTTAGTTGAGACATTCGTTTGGATAATAAAGGAACACTATCCAAAAAAACAAAATCATGACCTTTTCAGGGTACACCATTCCCCATCTTTTATTGCTTTCAATAAAGAAGTAGTTTAGAATTTTGTTACAATAATTCATACAATTTTTCTAGTAAAAACTGGGGCAGAAAAAATTCGTTTGTTTATTTGTTGTGGTGTTTGAGCAGGTCTACCTCGAGGCATAGGGTTCGAGATAAACAAAAGAATAAGTCTCAATCCAAAATAAAATGAATAAAAAGAGAGAGAATTGAATCCCAATGCAGAAGCAGATGGAAAGTATATGGACTGCTCAAGACGACTGAAGTCACAAGCATTGCATTTCTCATTTTGATTAGAAGAAGTCGTAGAAGAATGAACTAGCACCTGCAGCTAGCAAGCATCAAGGTTCAGATCAGAGTCTGCATGAAGAACCAGTCAAGACTCAAATCAAGTTTTAGAAGACTAATAGATAGGAATCTTGTAACTCATAGCTGATAGGTTTGTTTAGTTTCTTTTGATTTTGATGTAATAACTGGACTACAGACCGGAGCCTCGACGGAACCTCACTCGACTCTCCAACTCAGCATTCCATCCTTTTTCCTTGAACTACACGTAGTGTAATTTCCTTGTAACCCGGGATATGTGGGTTGTCCGTAACCAAGACCCAGTCGCACACTTTTCTCTTATCTCTTCCCTTTTGAATGATGGTATAGCCAAACATTAGTCATATCGCTCATCTTTTCTTTGCCTGAAAACTCTTCATGTTTTCAAGAAAAGAGGGGCATGCTGTGAGCACCTAATTTTTATCCATGTTTGAATTTTTATTACTCATCTCACCAATACCTCACTTCTCACTTCATCTTTTCCGCTCCCATCTTCCTACGCGTGTCCCCACTCCACTTTCCCTTGTCCCACATGCTTGTCCTCACTCTATTTTCCCTTGTCCCCCACTCCTTGTCCCCATTCACAACCCCTTATATCTCCCCAATTCCCTAAAAACAAACGGATCCCTCTCTCCAAAAAGAGAAGACAGTCACTGCCCTTATTCCTTGGATCAACTCCAACAGACCACACCTTCATCTTCTTTCTCAAAAAACCTCCATCACCATCAGCCTTGTTTCCACACCAAAACCCCGTTGTAAAGACCACCTAAAACCATCACTGTCCAGCCCTCAAGCCCAGCAAATAATAGCCCAAAAATGAGCTCAAATCCCTCACCAAAACGCAACAAAGAAGTCCGAAAAATCAGCTTCTAACATCACTAAAAGAGCTGCAACTTTAGCTCTATTTTGAGCCCATGAACTCAAAAAGCCTATGTGCATACTCGGGGTGAAACTTCCTAAGATGCTAGTTCTGCACCAAAGAAAGCGCCCAACGTAATTGAGATCTCGGGGACGCCCTTCTATACTGAGTCGATGCTCGAGGAGGCCCAAGCAAGGAAGGAGAAATCCAACGAGGGGGGGGGCAGGGTGCGGAAGATCCCCTTCATTCCTTTTTCGAAGAAAGACACTTCTTAGAAAGTTGGCGGGCCTAGCTCGAGCCTAAAATTAGTCAATCAAGTACCCGCTCCGAGCATGGACCCTGGCCGTAAGAGGTCGATTATACTGACCATCCGCTCCTGTTGATAGCTAGGTTGATTATAGACATTCAAGGCTGATAGCTAGGTTCTTCGTCTCAGTGCTCTCTCGGCGGCCAGTTCGTCAAAGTACGAAACCCTGGCTTTCTACCATGAACATTGGGTATCTTCTTCTGGCCCCTTGGGGGCAAGTGAGAGCACTAGATCGAATAAATAGGATTGTCCGTATTTTTTACCTTAGCTCTACATAGACTACTTCTCGATTTTTCCTTTTTACGATTGTTTGCTTCCAAAGGCTTACGCGGGACAGCAGTTCCCTTCATCATCATAAAAGAGGAACGAAGATTCCCGATTGGGTTCTTGGATTGGGAGGCCTTACCGCATGCTTCGTTTCCATTATTGCAATTATTGTCATAATTTCTTCCTTCACCATCAATAAGATGGGCAGATACGAGAGAAGAGGAAATGGAAGCCAAACATATAGTAAGGTACCAAAACGGTTGTCACTTGCGGCATAAGAATTTGGTTCAGCTTCAAGGGTGGTGCTGTGAGGGACAAGGGTAGCAATCCTTTATTTCCAGAAAAGACCTGTATGCCCACAGATCAACGAACCGAAGGGAACAAAGCACTACACCGGATATGGAATTTTATTTCCACTTTCAATTTCACCTCACGACTCGGGATACGTGCAAGGAGAGCCAGAGAAGGGGCAAGGGGTTCACCCACTTTCACGAGTTTCATAGGTTCAAGAGACCCCACTATAGAAGTGTCAAGCCGTTCGCCGAAGGAAGGGATTCTTTATCAAAGTCTCTGAAAGGCGCACTTAACCTTTATTCGATGATGGGGTTGGGGCAATTGACCGATCCTAAGCTAAATCTAGCTCTGATGGTGTGTCCGCGGGTCCCTTCCTCTCAACGTCTGAAATAACACTCTAATGGCAAGTCGGGCTAATTCTAATACAGCGATAGAAAAGGAATTGGCAAGGGCAAGGTCCGATCAGAAATAGGATAAATAATAGAAAAAGTCCCTCTCCGATAATAGGACTTGAAGGCTTTAGCTATGCGAGCATGCCACTACGCTCCTTTGTTACAGAATTAATGGTCAGAAACTTGCCTTAATCTCTTTCAAGATAAAGTTTATTACAGAGGTGAAGGCACCCATCTCACATAAAATAGTTAGAAAGCTCGCTCTCTATTAGTGTATAGATTGATATCCAGTAGAAGTGGGAGTGCCGCAAGGCTCTTGAGTTAAATGATGCTCAGGATTAAGGAAGTGGTCTTATTGGCATTCGGAATAGAGTCTGTCCCGAAGGAATCTCATCTCTCTTCCAATAGAACAGGAAGTCTCAAGCCAGTATGACGATAGCAGTCCATTCAATCCATTCAGTCAAGCCTTTCCAGGTCATCTTGAAAAAGGATGGATAAACTTTATCGAAAAAGGTTAGGAAAGCAGGTGCTCTTATTGGACGTCACGGGGGAAATCCCGATGGCTGAGAGGGTCATACTCTTTCGAGCTGTGGAGCGTACCAACTTTACTTTGATTAATATCGAGTTGTATGTTTCGCTGTTGTCTAATGAGGCGCAACATCGGTCTGGACTCTGGATGGTCTGTCCAAGGGACTGGAACCCAAGGCTCTTCTTAGTCTAACATGATTGTTGTAACCTCGGCGGGTTGCTCATTGGATTTTGATGGAATTTAGTGATAGTCCACTCCTTAGGTCCAAGGTGCCTTCCAATGGCAATGAGGGTTCTCATCTAGGGGAGTTCACAGTGGTGAGCTCAGTTATAGAAAGAAAGGTCGACCAAGCGTTGGCGGGGAGGATTGCAACTAGGTTGATCAGCCGGTATTGGGGGCGGGGGAAACTGACCTGGGATTCATTTCTTAAGACCTTCCGTCTTTCTCCTAAGGGCCCTCTTCCTATTTTGGGGGTTGAACGTGGGGGGTGTTCTTATTTTCCCGGAGGGGTTTGAATTAGCTCCTCCCGATCGTATCTCTCAAAAGAACCAAATTCTTGTTAGCGATTATTTATGATAAAAAAAAAATGAATTTATGAAAACTCCTTTGTCTTATTTAGACCCTTCTGAAAAATCTACATTACATACTCTTTTTCGACGAGATGCTGGGAATCCCGTTGAGTTCTTACGCTTTCATGTTGATAACTCAATTCATTCGATTACTACAGGGATGAACCCAATCCGGAATATGAGCCATAAAAGAAAATACCTATTAAACCGATTACAAGAATACTAGTTACAATACCTATTATCCAAAGAGGAATCCTTCCAGTAGTATCGGCCATTTACCCCACTTCCCTCCAAATTTCATCAAGTGGTCATGCTAGAGACATAAACAGTCATGGATAATTAAATTATGAGATCCTTCCGAATGAGCTAAGAGAATCTTATTTATCTCTTTCGTTTTGTTAATTGAAGAAATTATTGGAAAATAAAAAGGCAAGTACAAAAATGAGTAATAACCCCCAGTAGAGACTGGTACGATTCAATTCAACATTTTGTTCGTTCGGGTTTGATTGTGTCGTAGCTCTATAATTCGGATTAAGTTTATCGTTGGATGAACTGCATTGCTGATATTGATCCCAAAAAAATGACGGTAGGTACAGCTAGGCCATGAACAACCAACCATCGTACTGTAAAAATTGGATAGGTTCGATCTATAGTCATTAGGGCCTCCTAAAACGATCTACTAAAGTCATCTAGTTGTTCCAATGGATCAAAACGGCCAATTATTAATGGAATTCCTTGTCGTCTCTCTGTAAAATACTCGTTTGGCCGAGGGATTCCAAACACATCGTAAGCTAAACCAGTGCTAACAAATAACCAACCCGCAATGAAGAGGGAAGGTATAGTAATGCTATGAATGACCCAATATCGAATACTGGTAATAATATCAGCAAACGAACGTTCTCCTATGCTTCCAGACATGCTGAGCTCCACATATTCTTGTACAGTCAAAGAAGATCGATTCCGTAAAAGATGAGATCAGTAAATGACAATTCACTGAAATTTTATCTTTGTGAGATCGTCAATATTGTACCGAGGGCGTCTTTAGAGTATACCGAATCAGTANTATACTATCCTTCTTCTGAAACAACAAGGCAATTTGAATTAGTATCAAAAGGAAGTACTAAATAATTTATTTTTTCCTTTACTTGTTGATGTAAAATCATCTTCCATTCAATAGAAAATTCTTTCAATTCAACGAAAGAGATTCTCATATTCACACAATTTAAGTAGATGCGAGATATAGAAATTTGCTTTTCGTAGTTGTGGAAGCAGTTTTGTTGTTGGAATNGTTCTCATATTTCGTAGATGCGAGATATAGAAATTTTGCTTTCGTAGTTGTGGAAGCAGTTTTGTTGTTGGAATCCTTTTTTTTAAATAAGAAGTTAATGGCGAGTAAGAAATAAGAGTAGTAGATCATATTCGATGAAAGAAAAAATAGAATAATTGGAATCCATAGTTGTGATGCATTGTTGTGGATCTCGATCCAAAGGTTCTTTCTTGATCTAGCTACAAGGATGGGGCAGTAGGGAAAGATAAAATGTGGAACCTAATAGAAATTACTAGTTTTAGAATCTAGTTGGACAAAAAAAAGATTTTTTTCAAGCAATTGTGTGATAACTTTTTCTTCTTCTCCATCATTCAAGATATTATGTGAATTAATATATTACTGAATCTAATGAGTTAAACTTAAATTAAAGTAAAAAGAAAAAGTTTTATAAGGTAACTGTTCGCTTTAAAATCGAAAATGGAGTCGATACAATTCAACAGAATCTAAGAAATGATCAAATTCAAAAATCATTTCTATNTTGGATCTCAATCCAAAGGTTCTTTCTTGATCTAGGGCATAGCCTTGCAACTAGTCTAAATCCCCACAATCAATCCACAAGGCTTCAGGCGACTAGAGCAACCTTTGAAGGCACTCGGCCTTGTTCACCCTTTTAGCTAAGTATCTCGCTTTTTCCTTGAGGGGAACCGAGATTTGAAATATGTGGGCCTTCATCGCCTTAAGTCAATCTATCCAAAGAGCCTACCCTATAATAGATTCAGCTAAAGCTGCGCTTGGAAGATTTCTTTCTCAATCATGAATCCGAGCTTACTACTTGAATCACGAAAGGCGCTTTTTCTCACTATCTATTCAATTCCAACTTCATGCTCACTTATGAAATCAAGCTAATAAGGCCAAAAACAGAGCATGAAGTCCACTGGCATGAGAATCAAGCGAAGTAGAGACATAAGCAGATCCAAAGAAAAGAAGCAAGACGACTACTTCTATTCCTCTCCTTAGACTGACAGTACTACAAGACAGAAATAAGGCGATTATTACCTAATATAATAATTTGAATTATAATAATAATACCTCACAAACAAGGTAGATGAATTGCCAAGACTATCTTGACATTGCCTTACACTCAGCTTAGAGCATTCAATCTCGCTTTCACCCCTCATAAGGACAGAAAGCACCAGGGGAATGAAATCCCGCGCCTAGAAAGAAAAGTAGGGGAAATATCCCTTTCATGACTAAAGGAAAGGGTAATGGTTATACACCTCTTACCACATTCACTACTTCCAAAAAATAAAACTCAAGGACTGGACTACGGAGGGACTTAGAAAAACCTACTAGCAACCTTTCTACTTCCTATACTTAGAAAATAATCCCAATGAAGCCAATGGTGAGACAAAAGGAACCCCAGGAATGATTATTCCCTTAGGCCTGTTCTCACTCCTTCAACTAAGAAATCAAATCAGCACTTGAAGTAGGAGTCTAGCTAAGGCTAGTGCGCTAGATTTCAAATGTCTTGTTCTATTCTAAGGCTCGGACGTGGAGCTGGCTCTATTAATCGATAAGCAGCGGTTGCTTACCCACGGACACCTAAGCCTTCTAGGCAAGTGCATAAAGAGAGAGGGGAGGTAGCTTCCAGAAAGATAGAGTTATCACACAAAGGCGAAATGACTAAGATCTTGCTTAACCAGAAGATAGAATCCTATTGTTGAACTGGGGAGGCAGAAGGAAAGACATTCAGGGCTGAAAGAATGGAACTCGCTCTAAGGGACCCCAACTGGATAGGAATCTTCTGCCTATGGGGAGTCAACTGGCGCCTTCTTAAAGCACCTGCCCGGCTTTCTTCCTTTGCCTTCCCTAACTCTTCTGAGAAGAAAGGGGATCCTGCGCAAAGAAAGCCTCTAACAAGAGGATGCAGGCTGCTAACTCTAAAAGATTTGCTATCGAATACTTTCAAAAAAGGCTGCATTGCATAAGCATAAAAAGATGCCAGAGAGAAAAGGCTAGAACTTATGCTTTGACTTGATTGATAGCTCTTTTCTCTTATACCTATTCCAAGCTGATAGAATGCGCATAGTAGTCCAACTCCGTTCGCCATTCCCACCCGGGAATCACTTCACTCCAGCGCCTCGTCAGTCTTCTTGCATCTTTTCCAGCTTTGAAAATCGACTAAGCGTTGCGCCAAGCCTACTTGTGAAGAGAAGAGTCGTCGGGCTATTGCAGAGTGAAGGAAGGTGTCTTGTCTTGGCCTAGGCCTACTTGTGTCAACACCCATAAAGTGCGGAATATCGTATATAATGTGATTATTGTATATATTGATTTTTTAAAATAAAAAGTATATGTACTTTATTTAGTATTTAATCAGGAGGTTTCTCTTTTTCCTCANAAATCCTATTGTTGAACTGGGGAGGTAGAAGGAAAGGCATTCAGGGCTGAAAGAATAGATGTCCGAGTTTTGTCCGCTCCTACTAGGGTAGCTAGCTACATCTGATTCCTGGTGACCGAGGAGGACCGGGCAAAAATGACTACGGTGAACGTGCCATGTCTTTTCAATGAGGCGCAGCAGGCGCTGAATCGGGTAAGGCATCATTTTCTTCCATCTGTCTAAAGTTATCTGTGCTTGATGTTTCTCATGTTTTCTTTGTCTTTTTGGAGGCCTCGGTACTTCATCATGAGAATTTCCTCCAATACCGGATTGAAATCAATTAACTCGAGCTCGAGACCAAGGAGCTTACCCTAAAAAGGGACATGTACAAGCTTCTTAGCGAGCAGTGGGAGGGGGTCACCAAGAACCTTCAGACCGAGCTGGATGCGGTTTAGAAAGAGGCATCGACCTTAATGCAGGAGGATGCCGACTTGGTGGAAAAGGTAAAGGTTTTCGAAGTTCGAAACAAAGGTCCGGTCGCAGAAGCTAACAACAATACTTTGTAGGTCCAGCGGAAGATCGACCAACTCTGCAAGGAGATGGATGAGATCCAAGTGATGGCCGACGGGTGGAAAAACAGGATGGACCTGCTGGCCTCGGTGAAGGAGACTACCCAGGTCAAGTTGTCTTTGGTGGAAGTTCAACTTCGGGTGGCTAAGGAGAAAGACGATGCACGCGCTCGGCAAAATGAGGACGGACCTCTAAGCTCAACTGGGCTCGGCCATCGCTGAACGGGATGTCCTTGGCAAGGAGCTATAAATAATGAAGTCCAAGTTGGAAGCAACCTCGATTGATACTAACGAGATGGTGGCCCAACATAAGGCCGATATTGAAGTAGCCGAGGCCCTCCTGAAGAATACTACTGAGTACGTGAGGCGACTTTCTCGCAAAGAGACCCTAGAAGAAATATGTGTCCGAGGCTTCGACCTATTTGCTGAGATCGAAGAGGCAAAAAGACTCGAGGTCGAGTCTAAGAGGCTAGCTGAACCCCGAGGTGAAGAGGGCTCTCAGGGCTGTGAAGGATCTGAAAGCCTCGACAGTTCTGGTGATGAGTCAAGCTCCGGTGAAGACCAGGCAGAGATGCCTTAGGATTTTTGTTTTGTTTTCGTATCTTGTACATATATTTTGTTGAGGCCGTTTTTAATTAGCCTTTGTAAAGATATTGCAGAATATATAAAAAATTTCCTTTTGAAAATTTTCAAGTCTATTATCTTCAACATCTTTTTACAATTACAAATATTTCTAATGCCTTAGCACATAATCAAACGTAGTAATAAGTCATTTCTTGGAGGTACGAACAAGACCTGTCCTCAATGCAATTTTCGTTTGAACTTATGGAAGCTCGGAGTGACCGAAAATTTCCCCAAGATACTTGTTTAAATATTTTTAGACTATATCTTTGTCGAGGGTAACCTTTGAATAAGTTTAGAATTTTGTTGAAGGCCTTATGTTTTGAATATGGGCTTCGGACGTCTCCGAACCGTTTTTAGGGTGGCCGTAGACTTTTCGGTTTGGGTACAACCTGATAGGTTTTGTGCCTCTGGGTTTCGATAACCCGAGCCGCCCGAACTTATCTTGGATGGCAGTCCTTGAGTTGGGATAGCACTTTGGGATATGATAAGTGTGGCCCTTGAGCTCGATAGTTCCCGGATAGGAATAACCCTTAGGCTCGATACTTTTAATAAGTAAATAATGCTTGTTAGCAAGGTAGAAATTTTCTTTCATTTATGTGTGTAAAGTACGAGATTGTAAGGGTGTAAAAGCTCGTATTATGGTTGAGGTGGTCTACGCGGGCACGGTTCATTTGACTATTTGGCACTTACAATAAATCCTATTCACCGAGCCTAGGCTATTCAAGCACAAAGTTTCCTTCCTTGATAAAAATCTTGACCCGAGAGTGATGTCCCCCAGTATTCAAGGTCGATTTTTGAGAGGGCTCGGATACTGTTTATGTGGCCATTAACTCGATTTAAAACTGATCTTCGACTCTAAGTTAGCACGATTTATTGTTGCCTCGTTAAAAACCTTGCCGGAAAACCTATTTGGGACAAAACCTGTTCAAGGAAAAAAGAGTGCAATGCGTGCTTTCAGACCTAACAGCTACATTCTCCTTTGGCTGTTGCCTGCAAGTGTTAGCCCAATTCATAAAAAAAAGTGAATAGGGTCGTACCTTAGCAGTAATATTGTTTTAAGTGGGTCACACTCCAGTTGTTTGGTTCTTGAGCGTTGTTTCCTGCTTCGAGTTTATACGAACCTTTATCGGTAATACCGATGACTCGATATGGTCCTTCACAATTCGGTCCCAGCTTCCCTTCGTTCGGGTTCCGGGTGTTCAGTGTTACTCTTCTTAATACCAAGTCCCAGATATTGAAGTGTCAGAGGTTGTCTCTTTGGTTATAATATCTCTCTATCTGCTGCTTCTAGGCAGCTAGCCGGACTAGCGCGACCTCGCGCCTCTCGTCTATTAGTTCCAGGCTCGTGCTCATGACCTCGCTGTTTGATTCTTGCATATCGGAACCTGAGGCTCAGTTCACCCACTTCAACCGGTATTAGTGTTTCAGCATCATAGACCAACGAAAATGGAGTGTCCCCTGTACTGGATTTTGAGGTCGTGTAGTATGCCTACAAGACTTCGGCCAGAATTTCCTTCCATTTTCCTTTAGCATCGGTCAACTTTTCCTTAAGGTTTTGAATGATAGTTTTGTTCATTGACTCCGCCTGTCCGTTCCCACTATGATGATAGGGTGTTGACAAGATCTTTTTGATCTTATGGTCCTCAAAAGTTTACTTACCTCGTTGCCGATGAATTGCTTTCCATTATCACATACTATCTCAGCCGGTGTAATGAACCGAGATATTATGTGGTCCCAAACGAAGTCGATGACTTCTTTTTCTCAGACTTTCTCGAACGCTTGAGCTTCGACCCATTTATAGAATTAGTCAATCATAAATAGTATAAATTGAGCCTTACTTGGTACCCATGGTAGGGGGTCAACGATGTCCATTCCCCATTTCATGAACGGCCAAGGTGACAAGATCGAATATAGTAACTCCCCGTGTTGATGGATTATTTCTGCGTGCCTCTGAAAGCCATCACATTTTTGCTTAAAGTCCTTTGCATCTTTCTCGATGTCGATCCAGTAATAGCCAGCTCTGATTATCTTACGAACCAACGATTCTGCCCCTAAATGGTTTCCGCAAGCGCCTTCATGAACTTCCCTAAACAATATTCGGTGTCTCCCGGCCCCAAGCATATGGCGAGTAGGCCATCGAACGTTCTTCTGGACAGAGTATCTTAGGACATACTAAACTTGGTTGCCTTCGTGCATAGAACTCTCGATTATTTGGGACCCGATGTCAACTTCCCAATTTTCAAGTAGTCTACATACTTGTTTCTCCAGTCCCAAGTTAAACTCGTTGAGTTTATCTCGACATGGCCTTCTTCCACTACTGATTTATGAGTTGTACGGCCGTTCCCAAGCTGAATTCGCCATCATCAACTGATGACCCCAAGTTAGCCAGAGTATTGACTTTGCTATTTTGATCCCGGGGCACGTGTTGTAGGGTCCATTCCTTAAATCGATGCAGCGTTACATGTAGTTTATCCAAGTATCTTCGCATTCATTCCTCTTTCACTTCGGATGTCCCATTTACTTGATTTACCACAAGGAGAGAATCACATTTAGCTTCGATCACTTCGCCCCCTAGGCTTTTAGCCAATTCGAGACCTGTAATCATGGCCTCATACTCGACCTCATTGTTATTCAATTTCACAGTCCTAGTAGATTGCCTAACTATGCTACCTGTAGGCGGCATCAACACGATGCCGAGTCCATACCCCTTTTGCGTTCGAGGCACCGTTCGTAAAGAGTGTCCAGATTCCTGAGGAGGTCCCCTAGGTTAACAACAATTCCTTTTCTACTTCGAGTGTTAAGGCCGGCGTGATATCGGCTGCGAAGTGTGCCAAAATTTGAGATTTGACGGCGGTTCGGGATCGATATTCAATATTGTACCCGCTAATTTCCACGGCCCATTTGGCCAATCATCCCGAGAGCTCGGGTTTGTGCATTATGTTCCTCAATAGGTAAGTAGTTACGACACATATGGGATGACATTGAAAATATGGCTTTAACTTCCTAGAGACGCTTAGCAAAGCGAGCGCCAATTTCTCCAGGTGAAGATACCTTGTTTCGGCCTCGCCTAGAGTCCTGCTAACATAATAGATAGGAAATTGCATACCTTCCTCCTCCCGGACTAAGACTCCACTTACCGCTATCTCGTATACCGCTAAGTACCAATATAACTGCTCGTCTACCTTCGAAGTATGAAGCAGAGGTGGACTCGAAAGGTACCGTTTGAGTTCTTCCAAAGCTTGCTGGCACTCCGAGGTCCACGAAAAGTTATTCTTCTTCTTCTTCAATAATGAGAAGAACCGATGGCTCTTACCGAAGGACCTTGATATGAACCGACCTAGCGCGGCTATGCGCCCGGTTAGCCTTTGAACGGCCTTGATATTGTCCACCATGGTGATATCTTCTATAACTTTGATTTTGCCGGGATTGATCTCGATTACCCTGTTGGACACTATGAATCCAAGGAACTTCCCAGACCCGACCCCGAATGTGTATTTCTCCGGGTTCAGCTTCATATTGTATTTCTTCAGTATGTTAAAGGTTTCCTGCAAATGTTCCAAATGGTTCTCTGCGCACAATGACTTAACTAACATGTTATCAATGTAAACCTCCATTTATTTTCCTATTTGTTCTTCGAAAATCCGTTTTACTAGGCGTTGGTGAGTGTCACCTCCATTTATAACAATAGGTGTCGAATTTAGTGATGAAGGAAGTTTTTTCTTGATCACCTGGGTCCATCCGGATTTGGTTGTACCCGCAATAGGCATCGAGAAAGTTGAGTATCTCGTAGCCGACAGTTGCATCGATTATGCGATCAATGTTAGGTAAAGAAAAAGAGTATTTAGGACACACCTTGTTCAAGTCTTTGTAATCTATGCATATTCTTAATTTATTTCCCCTTTTAGGCACTACCACTATGTTTACTAACCAATCCGGGTACTTAACTTCCCGAATGGAACCTATTTTAAGGAGTTTGGATACCTCGTCTTTGATAAATGCATGCTTGACTTCGAACTGAGGCCTCCTCTTCTGTTTAACCAGGCAGAACTTCGGATCCAAGCTCATCTTGTGAGTAGTTATTTCTGACGGGATCCCAGTCATATCAAGATGGGACCAAGCGAAATAATCTATGTTATCTATAAGGTATTCAATGAGTTTTTTCCTAAGCTGAGGAGTTAATCCCGTGCCCAGGTATATCTTCCGATCGAGCAAGTATTCGATCAATATAACTTGCTACAGCTCCTCGACCGTTGACTTGGTGGAATCATAATCGTTAGGGGCAATGAACGACCTCGGAACTCCATAATCATTATCTTCACCTGCTTTTTGCTTATCCGATTCGATCGGGGCTGGTGTCTGTGATTGCTATTTACTTTCTTCCTTCCTAATCAACTCCGGGTTCTTTGATGTCGAGAGGGCAGATATCAGGATCACCTCATCGATCGCGAATATTTCTTTTGCGGCCGGTTGTTCTCCGTAAACTGTTTTGTTCCCTCCCGGTGTGGGGAACTTCAATGCCTGGTGTAGTGTCGAGGGTATTGCCCTTATGTTGTGAATCTATGGCCTTCTGAATAGAGCATTGTACCTCATATCCCCCTCGATGACGTAAAACTTTATTTCCTGAATGGTTCCGGCGATGTTTACCGGCAGGGTTATCTCCCATTTAGTAGTTTCAAATGCTATGTTGAATCCGTTTAAGAACCGGACCGCGTGCACTATTTGGTCTTGTATACCTAGTTGCTCTACGACTCTCGATCTGATAATATTGGTCGAGCTACCTGGATCAATCAAGACATGCTTAACTCGAGATTTATTTATGAGTATAGAAATTACTAGGGCATTGTTATACGGTTTCACGATGCCTTCAGCGTCTTCATCGTTGAAAGAGATGGTCTCATCCGGCATGTAATCTCGGGTTCACTTTTTCCTTGTAATGGACACCTTAGTACGCTTTAGCATTGGCCCATGGGAGATGTCGACTCCACCGATGATCATGTTAATGACATGCTGAGGTTCCTCTTGCTCGGTCTGCTAGTTGGAGTCCCTATTCCTGAAATGCGTTTTAGCTCGATCACTTAGAAATACCCGAAGGTGTCCGTTATTGAATAATCGGGCCACTCCTTCCCTTAGTTGTCGGCAATCTTTGGTCTTGTGGCCGTGAGTGCCACGATACTTACACAATAGGTTGGGGTCTCTTTGGGTATGATGAGACTGCGATGGACGAGGCCACTTGGTATCTTTGATGCATCCGATGGCTAATACGATGCCGACAACATCAACACTGAAATTCTACTCTGATAACCTCGATGCTTCTGTGGCCCCAATTGCCTGTCAAAATCGTTTTTGCTCATGAGTCCCCGATTATTATGACCTCGATTGCTTCTTTTTGCATTCCTCACTGGGTTATGTCGGGATCCACTGCCCCTTCGATCTCCGTTATACGGTTGGTACTGATCTCTGCTCGTCATTTACTACATGATCAACAGCTCTTTTAGACATGTCATTAGTTATAATGGGATACACGGACCTAGAGGGGGACCCGAGCTGATCATCCTCCACTCTGATTTTCGATTGGTACATGTTATGGACGTTAGTCGAAGTTACCTCCGGGTACTCTATCAAATTCTGTTTCAGCTGCTGTGAAGCCAAATAGCTTTGGGGGTTGAGTCCTTGAATGAATGCTTGAACAACCCAATCATCCGCAATCGGGGGTAGATCTATCCTTTCCATTTGGAACCTCGACATGAACTCCCTGAGCATTTTTTAATCTCTTTGCTTGACTTTAAAGAGGTATGATTTTCTGGTCTGGACTTTGATGGCCCCGACATGAGCTTTTACGAAGTCATCCACAAGCATAGCAAACGAATCAATGGGATTAGGGGGCAGGTTGTAATACCATATCATTGCTCTTTTAGACAGGGTTTCCCTAACCGTTTTCAGTAGAACCGACTCGATTACGTCATCTTCCAATTCAGTTACCTTGATGGCACACGTGTAGGAGGTCACGTGTTCATTCAGATTCGTGGTCCAGTTATACTTTAGAATTTCGGGCATACGGAACTTCTTTGGGATCGGTTTCGGAGATGCGCTCAGAGGGAAAGGTTTTTGGACGAACTTCTTGGAATCCAAACCTTCAATATCGGAGGTGCTCCTGGGATTTGATGAACCCTAGAGTTACAAGTCTCCACTTTTTTGTAGTTGGCTTCGATTTTCTTTTCTCTCAATTCCACCCATTTTGTCAGTTCCTCAAGCATCTTTATTATCTGAGGGTTGGTCTCGAGTTCAACTTCGCCCGGCCTTTCTATGGCCGGTTTATTTCTGCGAGTATTTTTCCGGGATGGTTCGGGCTCAACTCTGCTAGGGGCGCGATTTTGGTTCTGAAACTGGTCTATCACTTCCTGTTGAGCCTGTAATATTTCGAAAATTACCCGCAAATTGATCCCCTCACCTTCGTCGTCGTGTGTACTCCGGGCCATAGATCGGGCTCCCCTCGAACGCTGTTTTCGGGGTTGGTAGGAAAGTTTGCGTCGATAGCTATATGTGAGTTAATATCGATGGGGTCCGTGACTGGAATTCCGTTGGGATCAATAGGGGCACCTTGTTGCTGGGCACTACATTGTTATTCTCGCTATAGTGGCCAGACTCAGCATCAACGTTCAAATGAGCAGATTGAGAGTTCGACATTTTAATTTGACCTGAAATTAAAATCTCAAATAACAAGTGTAAAATAAAGTGTGTTATGGAAATTTGTATCAAATTATCACTATTATCCCTAGCCCCACGGTGGGCGCCAAACTGTTTACCCTAAAAAATACAAAACAATTGAATTTATATGTGAATTTAAAGATGCGTGTATTAATTCAATACAAGTGATTAATGACATTAGATTAAGCAAATGAAAAACGTAATAGATGACCAAACCAATGAAAAGAGTGATTCTGAGCTCAGTTGATGACTCGATGAAGAACCTGCCCTCGATTCCAAGTTTATACTTATGAAGAACTTAAGAACAAGAATAAGAACTTTGAACAACAAAGAGAATTGAAATAAATTACCTTGATATGCGTGTTACAATGTGTCCCTTAAATAATAATCATTCCCCTTTATATAGTACAAGAGTTTTACCCTAAGCACAATTCTTAGAAAGGTAAAAATCTTCTGTTTCGCTAATCATTGATTTTCTGTCGATACGAGCCAAGATTCACGTCGTGATATCCGGTTGGCACATCACGACCCTCTGTTAGTCGTGTGTAGCTGTTTGATAATGCCCTCCGAAGTCTTACTCCTCGAACCGGACCCGGATGACATGGCCCTGATACCCCCGAGGGCAGATATTTTTCTCGTGACCCGATATGAGGGCTCCTCGCTCTGACTCCGATTCATTACGGTCACATTCCGGTTTTACCCGTATACAAGTATCATGCAAGAAGCAATAGCTACGATGTAAATATCTTTATTTTTCGAGGGTGGGAAAAAATATAGTATGTGATAAAATTTATTTAAATTTTTTATATCTATTAAATGTATGATGTGAGCTTTCTTTGATGAATATGCTTATATTAAGGAACTCCTTTAATGGACAGTGGTGGTCTGGCGGAGCCAGATTGAAGCTCAATAGTGTGTGTGTATATATATATATATATACTATTATTATTATATTTTTTTTCAAAAAATTTATCAAGCTACACAAAATAATTTTTCGACGATGACAAAGTGCCCTTGAGTACATGTGGCTACGTCACTAGACTACAAGGGTACTTAAACCAAAACATAGCAGCAAACATTGGTTACAGTATTAAGAAAAAGTAAAGAATATAGAAGAATCAGACAGACAAGATCGATCTGATACTACATTGCATTTCTACCCACATTTAGTTATCTTTTTTTCATAATTAAAGTACAAACAATCATCTACAATCAAGTAACAGTCAGTATTTGTAATTTATTTTTACTAAATGATGTCTTTCTGACCTTCCATCATTTGGATCCAGTCTTACACTATACTGCCCCCACTTACCTAATTCCAACATGCTAATCCTAAGAGTTAAATTAATTGGAAAGACGGAACTGCAAATTTTGACTTTTTTAATTGAATAATCCTCCTCTTTAATTTAATATTAAAAAAAGCCATATGCACAAAAGAGGATAAAGAGAATATTTATAATTGAATCTGAGTTTTCAAATCATGCACATCCAAGCTTACCGTTCAAGTTAGAACTCACTAGTACTTTCAACATCTTCTATATACTCGTGCAGTCATGTAGTGATGTGTGTAGATGAGTAAAATTAAGTCAACTATATATTAGCGATATAAATAGGTACAAGCTGAACGCTACTATATATATGGACTATAATAATTAGTTTTTCAGTAATACGACTAAGGAATATATAGTTCATTAGCACTATGGCCATGACTAATTTAGGGGTGTTTCCAAATGGTCCAGAATATGATTAATCAAGCATGGGCTATATGTGTGAAATTCAATTTCTTTTACTAATTTCATTCATTTGATTCATAACTCATGTACTTTTTTTTTAATGTGATGAAATTATTATCTGCTTCGAGTCCACATTACTTGTTACTCTCAAACATTACCGAAAGCACCATCACCATGCTTGCACGTTCCTTTACCACACAACTCTCACATGCCTCAAACTTTTGTTCCCAATAATATATGAAAAGCAGTTGTGGAAAATAAATGTTCCGTATCTAAGATTTTCACAAAAAGTAAGTAATTCCTATAATTAAAAACACGTCTTAATTGCGTCATATAATATGCATACATACAACGACTCTCAACCTAAAATCGAGAAATTGGAAGTTTTGACCATTAGAAATGTAGCATTTACTAGTATCACTTATGATCGTTATAACGAAGCAAAGAATTTTGGCACGACACGGAATGTTACCTAATAAACTTCTAGGGACAAAAACAATGAAATAGGTACGCGTGTTCTAAAAATAGGGGGCGTGAGTTCGAGTTATAAGTTGCGTAATTAACTAGCACATTAGTACAAAAAGTAGAAGTACATTATTATCGAAGTTCTACTATAATGCATGTTCCCTCTCCAAGATTGTAGTATACTAGTAGTAGTTGTTGTTGGAATATATATATCACAGCGGGTTTAGTATTATATTTATATGTAAATTAAACAATTAGTAGATACGAAAATTATTTGAGTTACCTCTTAAAATGTGAACAAAGCAGATTAATTTCGGTTTTCAGTTCCAGAGTAGCAAGATCGCGACCTCTGCAAAAACGTTCCACGGTCTTCTACTGTGTTACCCAAATAATATCCGGAAAGAGAGAATTTCGGGTAGGCAAAATTCCAAGGAAAAGCGTGCAAAAACCAGTGCAAAAACGGCCAGCCCTATATGAAGTATATATAGCCACATTTTTTTATGTTAAAACCCCTTTCAAAAACCTGTTAGGTTTTCTTCTTCCACTAAGGAAATGTTTCCTTTATTTCCTATTATTTATGCACAGTAGGGACCACCGAATTTAATTAACAAGGCTCCCTATTATGAAATTAATTTCTACCATAATAAATTACGAATTATTCCACTAAAAATT
>AWOL01S0007901.1:0-36413 GCA_000715115.1 Nicotiana otophora
GCACTATAGAAATTGTGACATAATTATTTCTGTGGAATTTTGTAGTTAAATAATCTTGGCATTCTCCGTGCGGTTTTATGTGTTAAAGAAATTGAGCTGAAAAGTATATTAAAAATTATGTTGAAACTATGTGCCATTATTTTGGGAACCACAGAGGTCATATTGTTGTGAATTATTTGTTTTAAATTGGAAATTTATACTCAGTCATATTCATTTCATTACATATCATATCTCAGTCTCTGTTGTATTCATTGATACATCATATCATCATTTTCTTTGGGCTATTCTCATGACATTGGGAGCCCATGACAGAGAGACTGGAGATATTGATGACTGAGAGAGGCCGAGGGCCTGATTGTGAGGATATATTTGGGATCGGGCTACACGCGGCAGCAGGCCATATTGGCTTTATATATATTATTATTATTATATGGATCGGGGTTGCCCGTTCGCCTGCAGCAGATCTTATTGGCTTATTATGGCACGTGAGTTGTCCGTGCAGATTCTGATATGATATTATAGCACATGAGTTGTCTGTGCAGCACGTGAGTTGTCCATACAGATTATAGCGCTTGGGCTGTAGGAGCCCCTCCGGAGTCTGTACACACCCCCAGTGAGCGCAAGTACCTACTGAGTGCAAGTTCTGAGTGCCGAGTGCTGAGTGAATGGGAGGCATGAGTGATTGTGAGGTAAGCCCGAGGGACTGTTTACGAGTGATTGTGAGGTATGCCCGAGGGACTGTTTACGAGTGATTGTGAGGTATGCCCGAGGGACTGTTTACGAGTGATTGTGAGGTCTGACCGAGTGGCTGTTTATGATTTTATCATTGAGTTGCATCGTATTGGCATGCACACATGGCATACAGGCATAGAGATGTATTTTCCTCATGTTGTACTGCATCACATCATTCATGACTTTCACACTTGTTTTTGACAGATGGGCATAGTGATGCATTTGCTTTTACACGGGTTATCTAGAGGGAAAATGAAACATCTCATTTATTATTTAAAGGATTTTTGGAAAACAATATTGTTTTCAAACTTATTCATATTTTCGGCAACTACAGTAAACGATTTGGGTTTTCACTGATGTACTTGAAAGGAAGAACTATTGTTTTTGAAATCATGATTTTGCTGAGCATTTTATCTCTGAGTTACTTATGGTATTATTTGCTTTATATTGTTATGGACTGTTGTGGACTATTGGTTTTGGACCCGATCTTGGTGGAAGCTCGTCACTACTTTCAATCTAAGGCTAGGTTTGTTACTTACTCAGTACAGAGGGTCGGTTATACTGATACTACACTTCTGCACATTGCATGCAGATGTTGGCTTTTGTTGTTGATGTGCTTGATGGTTGCGGGATTTGAAGATGTACCTGCATTCCTGTTGTAGCTTCCTCTTGTTCATGGTAGCCTTAGATTTATAAAAGCTTTGTTTATGTACTATTCAAACAGACTTTGTATTTATTTCATTTTCGCTTTGTAAACTCTATTCTTAGAAGCTCATGATTTGTACTACCAGTTCTTGGGGATTGTATAAGATGAAGACCTTTATTTACTTAGATTGCTTTAATAAATATTATTGGAATGGGATAGTTGGTAATTGGCTTACCTAACAGGTTGGGTTGGGTTCCATCACGACTAGTTGGATTTTGGGTCATGACACAGGTCCAATAATCTCGTCTCCCCCAGCATAAGCTACTCAGGCAATAAGCCACCTCAGATACTGCCAAAAACCTCATATGATGCCACAATGTGCCCAACAACTACAAACTCGAATATGATACATAAAGAAAACTAACTCCCACGCAACTAATTAAACAATCGAAAGGATGTTATGAACCTTCCCCAGAAATTAGAAACAAAACACATAAGAATAGATATAGGGAACTGTACTCAACATCACACTGTTTTCGTGTGCACCCCAATCCACACATGATACCATTACGACGTGCAACCCGATTCAAACAACATACCCGCAGCGGCATGCCACCCGATCCACACCTAATAATCTAAAGAAAACACCCATCGTGACGTAACGCTCAAACTCATGCAATGCCCGAATATCAACCACAAGCACACCAAGTGCACAATATAAATCTTGGGGAGATGGGTAGCGTCATACGCTATAAAACTCAAGCACAACTAAGGTGCAATAAATGACCTGTATTTCGAGAGCACCCTGCTCATATAACACCGCAACCTATACGAGATCTATATATGAGTGCGAATAATCAAACCGCCTCTTAACCCACATAGCACAATTGAGACTACACGGAAGGGCCGACAACAGAAATAGCATCCAAGGCTCGAAGACCCCTCCGAAAACAACGTTATGCTAAAATGAACACATCTAACCTGTTATAGAGCCCACATTCATGTTTAGATCCATCCACGGACCTCAAGCCGATTCTGATCGTACCGCACTGGGCTAATGACCTTTCAAGGATCCAAAATAACCCTTTTTTCATAACACGCAAGAACAACCATAGAATTCGAAACAAACTTTCACAATTCTCAACCAACTGGATAGAGCGCCTTTCAGGCTCTAACTCTCACATTAGCGATAGTACCAAAATTCTCCATACTTGGTTTCAATCCTTAATCAATCAAGTGACTACATGTCACCCTTGTACAATCTTTCCGCGGAATATGCTCCCCCTGACCTTCCGCACCAGTTAACAAAGCCTGCACATCCATACTACCAGCTACACAATGTTGTAAAGCGAATCGAAAGTTCGTAACAATCAGTACACAAAACTTCTTACACATGACACTGGTTTCAAGTGAAGCTAAAGACGATACTAGCTTACTCTAAACATCTTAATCCTTCCCTGCTTGTCCGAGCTCGTGACATCCCTATCAAAACTGAACTGCAACCTTGATCCTCAACTTTCAAATTTTATGTCGTTCACTGCACCTATCATGCCGCTATGCGATAATACACATATTCACTATAACCCTTGAACTACTAGTGGAATAAGTCACCTCATTGTCTAGAAACCTTTCACTTAGCTTATTTCCGAAGAACCAATGCAATACGCAACCAAATTCCCAGACCGTAGAGATATACCAACCTCAAGTCGCGATCTAATCGCCATGACTTTTCTGGAATCCATTTACATAACAAGATCGTTTGAATTAAATATCTCCCGAATCAATCAAGTTATGGTGGTTGTCAAACCCACGAGTACAACCACAAACCATATGTATAACTTCACGCTAAAACAACTGATCACTGCTACAACTATGCTGATTCAACCATTACTAACTGACCCCGCTTCATCCAATTTATTCTCTACTTGCCTTAGAAATATTAACAATAGCTCCATTCCAACTTAACGAACCAAATTTGCAGTCGTCCTGAGTGACCCCATTTCACGGGACCACATTGTCTTAAAACCCACAAACCATCTCATACCCTCCTTGTGCGCACATTCGCATCTTCAACTGATACGCCCATTCTGATATTTTCTTTATGAATCAGAAGTCATTTTTTCCCATTCCTCCAATGCTATGCCGCAGACCGAAGATAACATAAAACACCCCAAACACTTTTCAAAATCTATTGCAAAAGCTCGATACTTAACCATACTATAGGATCGAAATCCTTAGGCACCGCTCTATGCTCCTCCCCCGGCCTGAGTTGTGGCAGGAGCAAGTGGAATTAGACCTGCCTGAGCTAGAGTGCCAAACATGCTCAAAAACTGGGAAAGAGTCTCCTGAAGTGCAGGGGTAGTAACAGGCATCTCAGGAGCATGTTCTCCAACTGGAGCTACTGGTAGCTTTGCTGCAGCAGCTTGTGCAGGTGCTCTGGCTGCACCGCGTGGTCTTTCTCGGCCTCTGGCATGACCTCTACCCCGACCCCGGCCTCTTGCGGCTCCAACATGGGGTGTGGGTGTCTGATCATCGAACCCAGTTGTACGTGTCCTCACTATCTGTGAGAGAATAGAAAGACAATGGTTTAGAACTTCAAAGCCAACAAATGCGCACGATAAGGAATCAAAGAAGTGAACATTTTCCTAACCATTCCATAGCCTCCCGAAGATAAGTACAGACGTCTCCGTACCAATCTACGAGACTCTACAAAACTTGTTTGTGACTCATAACACCTATGAACATAGAGCTCTGATACCAAATTGTCACGACCCCAATTTCTCTCCGTAGAATGTCGTGATGGCACCTCGCCTCTAAGACTAGGTAAGCCTATCAATGTGGAATAACAATAGAAATCTGAAATAAATAAATCTGCAAATTCACATAATTACAACTCCCAAAACCCGGTAGAAATAAGTCACAAGCTTCTAAGGATTTATCCTCAATATCTCTATATATCAGAGTCTAAAGCAAATGAGGAAGCAACATGGTAAGGATAGAAGGGGACTCCGGAGTCTGCGGATGCTGGCAGATATAGCTCGTACACTTATTATCATATCCAATTGATATCCATAATATTAACAGTCCTCAATTGAGAAGTAGAGTCTGCCCCCAAACACATAACATAACTTATCTCTTCATTCACCCATTTCAATTTTTTGAATTTTTACTAACTCCCAAAATATCCAAATATTTCGCCAAAGTTTCCTTTGTAACTGGGCCTATCCACATGCCAGAGAATCCCAGAAACCAATCCTAACAACACATACATAATCCAATCAACGTAACATGACATGAAAAACAATACTAACAGTGGCATCATAAGCAATATATTACTAGAAAAGGAACGCCATTAACATCAACTATTGAGATGATACGTAACTCATAGCGGGTAAGCTCTCAACATCTTAATAGAACACAGAAATGAATGTTTCAATTAAAGGTGACATTTTTGGGTTATCATAGTAACAATACTAAATAAAGAACTGAAGATAGTGCCGAGCTTCACAACTAATTCTAATTACAGAATTTCCAACATAAGAAGGTAGGCATGCTTTCAAGTTCAACATTTAAAACTCAAACAGTAGTTTCATATCAAATTCGACTAAAACAAAAGATAATTTCATTTAGAAATTTCCCAAAAACAGTGATATATGACAACTGAAGTGCAGCAATAATGAAATCAATGCATCATCTCAGAGCAACAGTCACTCAGTCCTCCCAATCACTCAGCACTCGACACTCGCACTCAGTAGGTACCTACGCTCACTGGGGGTGGGTACAGACTCCGGAGGGGCTCCTTCAGCCCAAGCGCTATAACAAGCTAATCATGGCATAAGTCAATGAAACATGTTGCGGCGTGAAGCCCGGTCCCTTAAATATCCTCACAATTAGGCCCTCTGCCTCACTCAGTCATCAACCTCTCTAGTATCTCGGGCTCTCAAAAATCATGATAAGCAGCCCAACAATAATGATATGATGCATCCATAATGAACAAGAGACACTGAGATGTAATATGCAAGTAAAACCGTGACTGAGCACTAAATAGTAATTTAAAAGATAATTCAACATGTATACGACCTATATGGGTCCCAACAGTATCAACATATTGTTTAAACATGATTTATAGTTCGATTTCTCTAATACGTAGAAAGATGTACGAATAACAACAATTTATTCAACTACACAGATCCATGGAATTGACCAAGTCAAAATTCACACGGTGCGCGCCCACACGCCTGTCACCTAGCATGTGCATCAGCTCAAAACTAATCACATAACACACAATCCGGGGTTACACACCCTCAGGACAACATTTAGAACTGTTACTTACCTCAAACCGTGTAATTCTTTATTCCGCTATGCCCTTGCCAAGAGAATTGGTGTCCAAAAGCCTCGTATCTAGCCACAATTAATTCGATTCAGTCAATACCAATTATTGTAATTAATTCCCTAAGGAAATACTAATATTTCCAATAAAATTCAAAATTTAGCTCAAAAATCCTCCGTGGGCCACACGTCTCGGAACCCGACAAAAGTTACAAAATATGAATGCACATCCAACCATGTGTCCAACCATACTAATTTCACACAATTTCGACATCAACTCGACCTTCAAATCTTCAATTAAAGTCTTTGAAGATTTCTACCATTTTCAATCCAATCATTACTCATTTGAACTCAACAAGCTTACCACAAACCTTATTGTTATGTGTATGTATAAATAATGCTCTCACACCCAAGAATCATACTCCCAATCACCCATCTTTACCCAAACTCGAAATTGAATACTAGTGTTAGAAATTCTTACCTCTCTGAAGCCCTAGCAAGATCCTCGTGAATTTTTCAAACCTTGAACAAGAATTGATGGACAAATGACTAGGTCTTCACTTTATCTCTCTAAGATGCTCTCACCTCTCTCTAAAGTATCAGATGACACCCTTGAAAATGACCCCCAATAATGTTTTATAAGAATGGGGCCGGGTTTATAAAACCAGAGAAATGAAGCCCCGAAACACACTCTGCGGTCGCATATGCTACCGCATAATCCTTCTGCGGCCCGCATAATGGGTCACAAAAATGGCTTTCGGAACTGGGAAACGCTGCCTCAGTCTGCGGTCGTTATTGGGCCCACAGACCTGTTCTGCGGTCGCATAATGCAAGGCAGAACTGATCTGCAATCGTATAATGTGCCGTAAACTTTCCTCCACACTTTCTCCACTCCTGATTCACTCTGCGGCCATTATGCGGTCCGTAGACTGATTCTGCGACCGCATAGTGGGCCGCAGAAATGACTTTTTATGGCAAAAAATGTTTCTTTACTCCCAGTGCATTTTTCAACCCAAAAAGTCTGAGCCTTTCTACAAACTTTGTACTAATTAATCTTCATAGGCACTACAAAACCTTAATTTTCATAGCAAAATATCTCCGGGGTCGTTACACATAAGTCAACATCTATGCACCCTTTTTAACTTAAGTTCTAAACCTTAGAACTAGGTGTCCCAAATCATTCCAAACCTCACCGGACCCAAACCAATTACCCCCGGCAAGTCAAATAACAACAGAAAAGCTTAATTGGAGTTGTAAATTTGGAAATGGGGTTGTAATACTCGAAATGACCGGCCAGGTCATTACATTCTACCCCTCTTAAACAAAAATTCGTCCTCGAACGGGTTTAGAATTATACCTGGAGTCTCAAATAGGTGTGGATATTTGATCTGCATCTCCCACTCAGTCTCCCACGTAGCTTCTACGACTAGCTGGCCTCTCCACAACACTTTCACTGAAGTTATGTTCTTTGATCTCAACTTCCGAACATGCCGGTCTAAAATGGTCATCGGCTCCACATCATAAGTCGGATTATTATCCAACTGCACTGTGCTAAAATCCAAAACATGTGACGGACCTCCTACATACTTCCGGATCATAGATACATGAAACACTGGATGAACACTCGATAGACTAGGCTGCAATTCAAGTTCATAAGCCACCTCTCCAATCTTCTTAAGTATTTCATAAGGCCCAATATACCAAGGGCTCAACTTGCCCTTTATCCCGAACCTCAACACACCCTTTATGGGCAAAATCTTGAGCAGAACCTTCTCCCCAACCATGTAAGCAACATCACGGACCTTCCGGTCGACAAAACTCTTCTGTCTAGACTGCGCCGTCCGAAGCCTCTCCTGAATCAATTTAACCTTCTCCAAAGCATCCTCAACCAAATCAGTACCCAATAGTCTAGTCTCACCCGGCTTAAACCAACCCACCGGAGATCGACACCGTCATGCATATAAAACCTCATACGGAGCCATCTGAATGCTCGATTGGCAGCTGTTTATTGTAAGCAAACTCTGCCAGTGGCAGAAATTGATCCCAAGAATGCCTGAAATCTATAACAGAAGCGCGTAGCATATCTTCCAATATTTGAATAGAGCGCTCGGATTGTCTGTCCGTCTGAGAGTGAAATGTTGTACTCAGATGAACCTGTGTACCTAATTCTCATTGTACTACCCTCCAAAACTGTGATGTAAACTGCGTACCCCGATCTGAAATGATGGACACTGGCACACCGTGCAGACGAACAATCTCGGGTCGTTGCATTCTCCCCCATTTAAACATATGTTCGTCCTCGAACGTGCCAAGAGTTGTTTCCAAGCCATCACATCACTATTCCCTCTTACCACGCATATACCCGGGTTGATCCCATGCAACCCTATTCCATATAGGCGTGACAACATTGAAGATCATTACTTTAACCTTAGTCCGTAAAACGTAGAGCCCAATTTCCAACATCCCGAATTTCTTACAAAACCCGAGTCTCACATCTACACATTGTATAAGTTTGACCAAGATGTATCAAGACATAACCATAACCCCAGATATAATCACATAACATACCACACAACTTGCATACTCGCAGCACCATTCCATATCACAGTAACTACTCAAAAATTAACCAAGTACTAGTATAAAACCCTATAACAAACAAAACCTTGTTCTAAAACTTTCATACATTGTTGATAATGAACGAAACACACAGAATCTCATGACCCCTTATCAGATCAACAAGTCATGGAGCTCTCTCGCTCCCAATCAGAACCATAATCACTTGCTAAGCCGACTTTCAATATTATCCTTCCGAATATACTGTAATCAAATGTGATAGAACCCATTCTTGGTCCAATGACCTTATATTATTAAATACAACTATCCCACAGACACACCACATCAATATAACTCCAGGCACAACTGCACAATTAGTGTACCCAAATATGGGAGGTGTCTCAAGGAAGAGAACCATATTGCAAGTTCAACAAGCATCATTGCAACCACAATGTTACAACCAACTGCTCAAATTTCGTGAAGAGGATAGCCGTAGGCACATGTGCACAATTGTAGGGGAAGGAAATTAATGAATCAAATAAATTAATAGAGAAATAAAATTCCCACACACGGCATGGACAATTCATGTGCCAATAATATGAATCACCTGGCATGGTCACAGGCCTCCAGTCCCAGCATATCATACAAGAGTAATTAAAAAAGTACACTTGTATATGATAATGAAATAAGATTCTCATGCTCCTGGACTGGTATAAATAACACACCATAGTGTAAGCATGCGCAAAGTCTGTTATCACACTTCAAATCGGCAATTTAACGCAAAAATAGTAATTACACCGTTTATTCAGGGAATTAGCCTCTTTGTATCCTCAAATGTAGCCTAGATAGTTGTCAACAAAGGTAAGAACACGATAAATGTTATAACTTTACACTTAACAATCAACTCTAGGCATATCATAGCCTAAGCATTCTTTCGAGTATAAATACTTGCCTCGATGCCCGCACATTGGCTCAAACCTCACATATATGCACACTTATAGCGCGTAGCTATCGCAAATAATTAACGCAACTAGTGCCTCCACTAAGTTTAAATAAAATACTCACCTCAAACATGCCGCAACCCAAAATAATATGCTTCTGAGAACTCCGAGTCTCCAAATTCATCGAGCACATGAATCACCGTAACTGATCCCAACTCCATCACTAGAATGACTTACACATCTTTCACGCACGATCATCCCATGAGGAATACTTCTATATCTCCCGTGCCACATAGCAAAAATCTGAATATCAGCAGTCAATCAACCAGACGAATACCGCAATACAAATGAAACATCCGTAATTCAAAATACAGTGTGCCCTTCTGAATGTACACTCTTCTCAGGTAATACCACTAGTGCTAGTATCTGAAATCGACTGTGATCCATAAACGCATGACCTTCCTTTTGAAATTGAATCGTATACTTGGATCATGCAAATCCGAATCTCACTCTACATATAGCCTCTATTAGGCCATCCAATAAAAACATGAGAACCTCATTGCCACAATGAGTCACAAGCAAAATACATACCCAGTTTCTTAGAAACCTTTCTCTTGCTTCCTTCCAAGAGGAAATCACAATACACAACACATTTCCCACACCAGTAGAAAATATCTGGTTTAAATCATGGTAGAAACCATCAAGAACACTTTGAAATCCATCTGCACATAACCAAGCCATTAGAGCTAAATTCCTCTAACTCGACCAAACCACGTAGGTCACCAAAACCCAAAAATATTGCCACCAAAACATCTGTAGAGTCTCACCACATCATAATTATCCCTATAAATACCGCAACCGAAACACCCACTCTGAAAATACCTTATGTGAATTTAAAATTATTCCTTTTTACTTTTCTTATACTCAATTATAGAATCCATAATCATATAGAATTACCGCATGTCCCGACACCATCCAATGTTACTATCTGGTTCTAGCGATATACCAATCCGAAAAATTTTCAATTGCCACTTATACATTTTTGAATCTATTAGCACCTTCTCGAGCGTCACCCACTTTGCTCAAATCTAAATTGCACCATCCAAATGGGCTGAAAGACATGTGCCCCATTAGCACAGCAACACTCAAAGAGGTAATCCTTCCTTAACACCACTTATAAAATTCAAACTCCGTGCGCACTACACTATTCACAAATAACAACTCACTCACACTATGATTTTCATATACCCATAGCGCAATATATTCTGTATTTAGAAATTTCAGTACTCGAGTCATCCTCGATCTCAACCTCTGCAAGTCATAACTAATCCACAAGTATGCCTCAGACCAAACTAAAATTTAACATATAATCATCAATTGAATTGTCAATAACAGGCTCCCCCACTTGGATCAAAGCCATAGATTAAAACACTTCATAACTCACAATACTCATACTTTATTACTGCCATAATACTACAGTCAGTCCAACGAAAATTCTTCTCAAGCTCATACAACACCAACCATAAAATACCTAAATCATTCACTAATCTCACATTCAATCTCTTGACAGTCAAGTCAACTTTCTCAACTAGATACAAATTCAAATCTCAACACATATAACTCGTTGGTAGAAAAGAAACTCTCCAATCAACATTATAGGGAACACACCTACGTAGATTACTCAGAATGAGATAACCCACCTGCTTAGCCTCAAATTTGCATCTTGTTATACCCTTTTGCATCCACAATTACTACACAATCACTTAATCTTCCTGAGTCCAAACTCATTGACAAGACATGAAAATCTAATTCTCTCCACAACTAAACTCCATGACAGATCCTTCAACACACTCACAATTCTAGATTGTACGTCACATGAAAACAGAAAAAGTAACAAATAGCAAACTCTTGAGTCACAAGTAACTTTATTCGTCACATTCAACCTATCTAAACACATCCTGCAATCACATCATACTTATCATATAGCCATTTAACCGCTCATCGAGCTATAATTTCCACTCATAGGCATACTACCAGACATATGAGTCCAAATGTACAAGTTACCACTGAAGCTACTGAGCCTAAGCTACGGTCCAAACCTGGCCTCAAGTCCTCCAAACTGGCCTATCACCAAAACACAAAATACACGTCTCGCACGTCATCCCTGAAATCACAAGTCGGCGATACACAACTGATACTAAGCACTCACATGCGCACACTAATCCGTGGAAGGAATTCAAAGAGTTATATTTCAAGCTGAATCAATTCTACATGATAAGGAAAGAAAGATGGGAAATTATCCTAAATGCCATGTAGACTCTCAAAGATAAGTATGGACGTCATCATACTGATCCGCAAGACTCTACTAGACACTTGCTCAAGACTCGTAGAACCTATGAACCTAGAGCTCTGATACCAATTTGTCACAACCCAAAATCCAACTAGTAGTGATGGCACCTAACCCAACCCGTTAGGTAAGCCAATTATTCACTATCTAATTCCAATATAATTTAACAAGACAATTAAATAAAAGAAAATATCTAAATCTTATACATTCCCCAAGGACTGGTAGTACAAATCATGAGATTCAAAGAATAAAGTTTACAAAACTGGCACGAAGTAAATACATCATCTGTTTGAAAAGTACACAAACAGAATTTTATGAATCTAAGGCTACCATGAACAAGAGGCAGCTACCACTGGAACGCAAGTATGTCTGCAATTTCGTCTCCCATCGAGCACAGCAACATCATCATCCAATATCTGCACGCAAGATGTAGAAGTGTAGTATGAGTAAAACCGACCCCATGTACTCAATAAGTAACAAAACTAACCTTTGGTTGAAAGTAGTGACAAGCTGGAATAAAGGTCGGGTTCAACACCAATAGCCAACAACAGTCCATAACAACGTAAAGCAAGTAATAAAATAAGTAACTCAAAGATAAAACTGCTCAGCTTAATCTTGATTTCTGAAAATAGTTCTGCCTCTCAAGTGTATCAGTAAAAACTCAAGTCTTTTACCGAAGTTGCAAAACAATATGAGTAAGTTTGAAAACAGTTTTCCCAAAAATCCTTTAAATAATAAATAATATGTTTCATTTTCTTTCCAGATAGCTAGTGGAAAATGCATCACTATGCCCATATGCCAATATGTGTAGGAAATCATGAATGACGTGATACCGTACAGCATGAGGAATGTTTATCTCTATGCATGTATGTCAAATGTGCATGTCAATGTGATGCACTCAGTGATAAAACCATATTCATACTCTCAGAGTATCATTTCACTCAGTCCTCCCAGTCACTTAGTCCTCCCAGTCACTCAGTCCTCCATTCACCCAGTCCTCCCAATCGCTCGGCCCTCGGCACTCGGCACTCGCACTCAGTAGGTACCTGCTCTTACTGGGAGTGTGTACAGACTCCGGAGGGGCTCCTTCATCCCAAGCGCTATAATATGCACGGACAACTCACGTGCCGCTCGGACAACTCACGTTCAATAGTATCAATATCTGGATCCACACGGACAACTCACGTGCTATGGTATAATATCTGGATTCACACGGACAACTCACATGCTTTAATAAGGCAATCTGGCATGCTGCGGCATGCAGCCCGATCCCATAATAATAAAGTATATAAAGCCAATATGGCTCGCTATGGCTTGCAGCCCGATCCCATAATTCTCCTCACAATTAGGCCCTCGGCCTCACTCAGTCATCAATCTCTCTAGTCTCTCCGGCTCAAAATGTCAAGAAACTAGCCTAAAATGATGATAAGATAAAAATAAATAGCAACAGAGATTGAGAGATGATATGAAATGAATGAACATGATTGAGTATGAAATTTTATTTTAAACAAATAATTCAACAGCAATATGACCTTTGTTGGTTTCAATAATACTGGCACATATCCTCAGCATGATTTTTTATATGATTCTCAGCTCAATTTCTTTAACACATAAAACAACATAGAAAATGATAAGATTATTTGACTACAAAATTTCACGGAACCAATTACGTCACAATTTCTATAGTGCACTCCCACACGCCCGTCACCTAGCATGTGCATCACCTCCAAACGATTCACATAATACGTATATTCAGGTTCATACCCTCAGCTCCAAGATTAGAAGAGTTAATTACCTCAAACCGTGTAATTCTTTACTCCGCTATGCCATTGCCTCGCAAATTTGCCTCCGAAAGCCTCGTATCTAGTCACAATTAATTCGTTTCAGTCAATACAAATTACAGGAATTAATTCCATAGAAAAATACTAATTTTCCAACAAAATCTAAAATTGCACTCAAATATCGCTCGTGAGGCCCATGTCTCGGAATCCGACGAAACTCACAAAACCCCACAACCCATTAAATTACGAGTTCAACCTTATTAGTTTCACTCAAATCCGACTTCGAATCGACATTCAAATCACAAAAACTTATTTTATGAAATTTCTACAATTTTCCCCAAATTTTCATCTCAAACTACTAATTAAATGATGAAAACAATGATATATTCATGTATGTTAACCAAATCCGAGTTAGAATCACTTACCCCGATGAAGTTCTTGAAAATCCCACGAAAACTTGCCACAAACCGAACTGCCAAAGTCCAAATGTGAAATAATACCCTATATATAGTACCATGTCTAATCTCCGAATGTGCGGTCCGCACATTTTCAAGTGCTGCCGCACATTTTCAAGTTCTGCGGCCGCATAATTTTGAGTGCGGCCACACTCCACTATAACAACTTACCAGGATTCTGTACAATGCCCATAACTTTCTGTACAATGCCCATAACTTTCTGCACAAATGTCCAAATGATTAGTTCTATAACTTTCTGGAAACTAGATTCAAAGGGATACAACTTTCGTTTTTGAATTATCTCCAAATTTGTTGAGGATTAAAATATATAAACCTCCGAAGTCATACTATTGAACCTGCAGAATCCCTAAAGTGCGGCCGCACACAAAATTGTGCGGTCGGAAATGCTCGGACATCGCTCAAAACTAACACGAAACTAACCGAGCCACTCGGGATCCCGTTCAAATATACCAACAAGTTCCATAATATAACACGGACCTACTCTAGGCCTCAAATCATATCAAACAACATCAAAATAATGAATTGTACCACAAATCAAAATCTACGAACTTTGAACTTTTAATTTCTATATCTTGTGTCGAAACACATCAAATCAATCCGGAATGACTTCGAATTTTGCACACAATTTATAAATGACATAACCGAGCTATGAAAAGTTTTGGAACTGGATTCCGACCCCGATACCAAAAAGTCAACTCCCTGGTCAAACTTTCCGAAAAATTCAATTTTCGTCATTTGAAGCTAAATTCCACTGCGGACTTCTAAATAATTTTCTGGAGATACTCCTAAGTTCAAAATCACCGTATGTAGCTATTGGAATCATCAAAACTCCATTCTGGGGTCGTTTACACATAAGTCGACATTCGGTCACTATTTTAACTTAATCTTTAAACCTTGAAATTAAGTTTTCCAATTTATTCCAAAACTTCACTGGACCCGAAGAAATTAACCCGGTAAGTAATAAAATAATTATAAAGCATAAATTGAGTAGTAAATATGGACACAAGGTTGTAATACTCAAAACGATCGGTCGGGTCATTACAGGGATCGCGAAAAATGCTTCGCGATAGCGAAGCACAACTTTTCTCAGCTCAAAATTGCCCTTCGCGATCACGAAGAACAAGCTGCCTAACTCTTCCAGACAACCTCTAGTATAATGGTCATAACATTTTGTACAAAACTCTAAATAACAAATGGTTTAATTTTCTGAAAACTAGACACCAAGAGCTATTAATTGTATTTGTGGACCATCTTGAAATTCCTTATAGATTACAAGATATAAGCTTCCAAACTGAGCCATGTGCAGCAGAAATTCTTTCTATGGGATTGCGAAAAGGCTTACATGATAGTGATTCAAAAGGCCCCAAATTTTCTCCGCGAACACGACCAAATGTTCGCGATCGCGATACACACCTCTGTAGCCAAATACTAGCAATTAAAATGGCCTAAAAATGGTCTGAAACTACCCCGAAACTCACCCGAGCCCCTCGGTACCTCGTCTGAATATACCAACAAGTGTCAAAATATATTACGGACCTACTTGAGGCCTCAAATCACATATAACAACATCGAAATAATGAATCGTACCATAATTCAAACTTAGAAATTTTTAAATCTTTCGATTTCCAAAATTCGTGCCGAACCATATCAATTCAACTAGGAATGAACTAAAATTTTGCGTACAATTCATAAATAACGTAACGAAGCTACTGAAATTTTCGGAACAACAACACGAACCCGATATGATAAAATTCAACTCCCGGTCAAACCTGTTAACATTCAAAACCTTCAAGTTACCAACTTTCGCCGATTAGTGCAAAAATTATCTAGAAATATCCAAATGAAATTTAGGACATATGACCAAGTCCAAAATCACCATCCAAATCAAAAAGAATCATCAAAACTCCGATCCGAGGTCAAATACTAAAAAGTCGAACTAGATCAACTCTTCCAACTTAAAGCTTCAACTATGAAATTTATTCATCCAATTAATTCTAAATAACCTGAAAATCAACGCTGACAATTCATATAAGTCATAATACATGCATTATGCATAGCTACTCAACACTTCAAATAGCTAAAATGGGCGTAAATACTCAAAACGACCAGTCGGGTCGTTATAACTAACTACATTCCTAGCAGAAACATGATTGTAATGACCCGACTAGTTGTTTTGATCTCTGGCATGTCGTTTGGTGGTTTTAGGCCTTGTGTAGCTTAATTTCAGGTAGTATGACTTGTACGTGTGGTCGGAATCGAATTTCGGGATGTTCAGAGTTGATTTGGAGAGAAAATTCTAATTTCGGAAGCTTTAAGTTGGAGGAGTTAACTAAGGGTTGATTTTGAGTAAACGACCTCGAAATCAGGATTTGAAGGTTCCAACATGTTCATATGATGATTTTGGACTTGGGCGTATGTCCGGATCGGGTCTTGGATGACCCGGGAGCATTTCGGCACCAGTGGTGGAAAGTTGGCATTTGGAAGCATTGCATAAATTTGGGTTGAAGTGCATTTCAATGATATCAATGTCTGTTTGGGATTCCAAGTCTGGGAATAGATCCGTATGATGATTCTAGAATTAAGAGCGCGTCCGGAAGTGGATTTGGAGGTCCGTAGGTCATTTTGGGGTCATTTGGCGAAAGTTGAAAATTTGGATAATTTTGAGAAGTTTGACCGGGAGTGGACTTTTTGATATCAGGGTCAGATTAAGATTCCGGAAGTTAGAGTAGGTCTGTAATGTTAATTATGACTTGTGTGCAAAATTTGAGGTCAATCGGACGTGATTTGATAGGTTTCGACATCGATTGTAGAAGTTGAAATTTCAAAGTTCATTAAGCTTGAATTTGTAGGGTGATTCGTAGTTTCGATGTTGTTTGATGTGATTTGAGGCCTCGAGCAAGTTCGTGTCATATTTTAGGACTTGTTGGTATGTTTGGTTGGGGGCTCGGGGGCCTCGGTTGAGTTTGAATGCTTAACGGATCGATTATTGGACTAAGGAAAATGCTGAGGCAGTTGGTATCTAGTGTAACCGCACCTGCGAGGTTTTGTCCGCAGGTGCGGAGCCGCAAAAGCGGCCAAGAGGGGGCACAGAAGCAGAAATTTGCTAGGGGAGGCTAGCACCGCAGTTGCGGGCCCGCACCTGCGCACGAAGAGCCGCAGATATGGGAAATGAGGGGCCTGAAGGAGGACCGCAGAAGCGGCCGAGTGACCGCAGGTGCGGTGATTGCGGGCAAAAGGTTTTCTTAAGTACGGGATTTTGGCCCATTTCCTCTCATTACCACTTAGTTAGGCGATTTTTGGAGAACTTCAAGGAGGGATTTTCATCAAGCAACACGATGTAAGTGGTTTCCACCTATTGCAAGTTAAATACAAGATTTATACATGGATTTAGACATGCAAATTTGTAGAAATTTGAAATTTTGAAGAAAAAATTAGAAATTGGTATTTTTGTATTTTGACCACGAAATTGGACATGGAATTGGATGAAAATTATATATTTGAGTTCTAGATATTATGAGTAACGTTTTCCTGTGAAAATTTCCGGAATTCGGGCACGTGGGCTCGGAGTAAATTTTAGGAATTTTACCATTTTGGGTCGGGTAATTTATTGGATAGTATAAATGTTGAATTGTTGAGGAAGTACTAATTATTTTATATAACATTTGGATAGTTTCGGATTTTTCGGTACCAAATTGGGAATTTTAGATGACGTCGTGATCGAAAGTGGGCTTTGAGAGAAGGTAAGTCTCTTGTCTAACCATGTAAGAGGGAATGTATCTTATAGGTGATTTAAATTAATCATAATTGCTAATTGTTCGGGATACGTACGTACAAGGTGACGAGAGTCCATGCGTAGCTACTAATTATGCTATGTCCGGGTAGTTTAGGACTCAAAACATGAGTTACTTGTAATAATTGCATCCTTATTTAATTAAAGTATTGGAATTATATTGGAAATATTTAGAGGAAATATTAAAAGATCGAAATTTCATATACTAGAACTTTTGTGTAAATTACTAAATTGTTAATAGAAATTGTACATCCTTATGTGATAGCCCTATTGTAATAACTTCTCATTATGGAGGTACATAAGAAAACGTCCTCCTTTCTATGGATCGCGCCGCACGTCCCTCGGCAGTTCCGAACGCCTCGGTAGTATAGATGAATCTATGGATCGCGTCGCACGTCCCTCAGCGGTGTACACGACACTCTAGATCTGGTCGTACGACCTCGGCAGAAATCGTGCCTAATAATAATAATTACAAGATACATTGATATTTTAATTGCTTCTTGTGAAGTTAATTGATAAATTGGAAATTATTGGAATGTAAGGAATTAATTATTTCTGTTTGTTTAGAAAGTTATTATTGTTTACCTAAACTTCATGTTTAATTAAATATTTCTATTGTAATATTATTGAACCATAGTGAGTGTCAAAGTCGACCTCTCGTCATTACTTCTTCAATATTAGGCTTGATACTTACTGGGTACACGTTAATTACGTACTCATGCTATGATTGCTACACATTTTTGTGCAGGTACATATATGTTTAGTGATCTTTTGGGCGCATACGCACAATTATTGTGAGGACTTACATTGAGCTGCTTTTCCATGCTACGAATCCGCAGCATACAAAGTCTCCATCAGTGTTATTTACATACTCCTGTCTAATTTGTATTCCAGACAGATGTTGCATTTGTCATATTCCCCAGTTGAGGCTCATGCACTTGTGACACCGGGTTTTGGGGGTACTTATGGGTTGTTCAGTATTGTAGTTGTGAAAACATTTTCATTTACTCTGTGAATTTTACCTCTTATTATTTAATTGAAAGAAATTATGATTTCAAAATACTAAAATGAGTAATTAAGTAAATCAATTATTGTTGGCTTGCCTGACAGCGATGTTAGACGCCATCATGACCTTTAATGGATTTTGGGTCGTGACAGCATGGTATCAGAGCTCTAGGTTCACTTAAGTCTCACGAGTGATAAGAAAGTCTATTAGAGTCTTGCAGATCGGTACGGAGACGTCTGTACTTATCTTCGAGAGGCTACAAGGCTGTTAGGAACATTTCCCTTCTTGATTCTTTTATCGTGCGATTTGATTCCATTAAGGCTTGTGCCTTTATTTCCTTCCTACTCATTCTTGTATGATGTTGAGCGCTCGTGTCAATTGGGCATCAAGAAGTTTTAGTGGTACTACTGACGTGGAGCTAGATATTTCTCCCTGCGCACTCAAACAAGTATTATTGTCTTCTTACGAAAGGAGGTTATGTCATTTCAGCTCAGGATCAGTAATTCCTATGGTTTTGAGGTTATGCACGGTGGTGGTGTTATGGTAGGGTGTCTGTCTACGTGTCAAGCCAGTGAATGGCTCGGAAAGAGGATTTTTCAGTGCATAATTTAGAGGTTCAGCATTTAATACCAATAAAGGAAAAGTGATCGGACTATAAATGTTCAGGTTTGGGTTGATGGAGTAACGAGATTTGGTACTTTCTACTGTGGTGGAAGTTTTATTTGTGATTTGGTGTCGTTATCCTTATTTGAATGTATTAAGGTTCGCGTTGCTATGGTGTTCTTAATTTTTCTATCGGGACAATGTGTTGTGAAATGGTGCCTGAGGGGCGGTTGTCAGAAATAGCGGTGTGCAGTGGTTCAGGATCGAATGGGTGATTTCAGTGTTGATGGCTAGAGGAAGATGATCTACTAGGAGACTTAGAATTGTAGTAATTTGTTAGTTTAGGTGCTACAGAGATGGATTTCAATTTGATACAACAATTGGGTAATGAGGAATGAGGAAGGACAGGTGGGAGGTATCTTGCGTTGGTTGAATTATTATCGAGTCAAGTATGAGAAGCGTAAGTAGAGAAGTTGTGTAAAGGAGATGATTTGACCGAAGTGAAAGAGGCAGAGTAGTATATGGATTCGGTGGTAGAATAACCATGTGTCTTGAGAAAGTGCTGAATGGCTTGGGGATCGTGATGAAAGGTGATTTGGTCTACGTATTCTATTTGGAATAATGGTCATTGTATGGAGAGAGATTTTATATTGTAGGAAGAAGTTTGCTTGAAATGAGGAGGGGTGTGAAGATTTGATTATCATTTCAGATGCAATATGACTTAAGTTGGATGATACGGTTGAACTCTCAGTTGATGTCAATAGGGAATGGACAGATTTGTACCGCTGGTGGACAAGCAAAGGCTAAAAAGGTTTACTGAATGCGTGGTAGTTTCACCGAGTGAAACGTCGTTGGAAGATGTCGGCATGGAAGTTCACAGGTGGGTTATCTCGTGTGAGCTGGATAATGGTTGTGTGATGATGATGAAGCTTCTGCGAAGCATTTTACTTGCTACCCGGTAAGAGGTCAAATAGGTAATTGTGGCTGATGGTTCAAAATGTTCGGGGAAAGCTTAACAAAAGGATTTCGAGAATTTGGTGGTTAACGATGCGGGATCATGGTAAATAAGGATGAGGAATAGTTGTGGGATCGATATTATGTGATGGTATCTTAAAGCTAAGTGGGGGAGCCCCGCTATCTATGATTGGATCGTGTGGTCGTCGGATTGTGCAGCTTCCGGTTATCGGCGCATTGGTGGATTATTTGTGACTAATAAAAATGGAACATTAGTGGTAATTCGAGCAGAGAAATTAATAAATGTGTGCTATATTTCGTCTTTTCGATTCAGGTGCAGATCTTGGGAAGACTCGGAGTTATACTTATTGTGGAGGCAATGTGCAAGGATTTAGCCGATTGCTTCTTTGTGAGGGTATTCATATACTAGCAGGGCAATGGGGTTTGGGGATATTTGAGAGCAGGTCAGAGTGGGTGACTCTTAACAATGGTGCAGTGAGTTCAAGAATTCAACTCCGGTACATAAAGATTCAGGTCCGTTGTATGATTAAGGATCGAGTTCTGCAGTGGATTGCGAACGGGACTTGGGGTGTTCTATGTTGTTATCGGGTAAGCAGTGCAGTATTGAAGGAAATTAAGGAAGGGATTCGAATTTGCGGGAGGTACTGCATAATGGGTATACCAGTCGGAGATGCTATTGTGCATTGGAGAAAGGTATGAGGTGATTCATGGGTATTGAGACGATGTGATCTCGCGATTCGGGTCACTCGGGATGAGTGCAAATTGAGTTCGTTATGTTGTGAATGGAGCTAACGTTATTTATAAGGCATGTCAAGGGTAAATTTAAAGAAGTTGGGTCGGTTGTAATGGCTGAATCAACATGATTGTGTCAGTGGTCGGTTCATTCAGTGTGTGAAGTTATAATATGTGGTTTGTGATTGTACGTGCGGTCTTGACAGCCATCACGACCTTTAATTGATTTTGGGTCATGATGATTTGGGAGGTAGTTGATTCAAATGGATTTGTTGTGTAAATGGATTCCGGAAGAGTTATGACGGTTTAGATCACAGTTTAAGGTTGTGTTGTTTTCTACTATTGGGGAAATTCGGTTGTGTGTTGCATTGGCCCTTATGGAATGATGCTAAGTGGAAGGTTTCTAGCCAGTGAAGTGTTTAATTCTACTAGTAGTTCAAGGGTTATGTAATACGTGTATTATCGCATAGCGGTATGATAAGTGCGGTGAGTAGTATGGAAATTGGAAGTTGAAGATCAAGGTTGCGGTTGGTTTTGATAAGAATGTCACAAGCTCATAGGAGCGGGGGAGGATTTTAGATGTCCAGTGTATGGTGTCACTATTGTCGGGCAGTCAGAGGATGGTATATGTTGCGTTAGTAGTGTTGGGGTATTGAAATGTGGATGCCTTGCTAGTTATGTAGAAATAGCATGGTTGATGGCCATTGATGTTCAGATATGGTTTCTTGCTGCGGAAGGTTGTGGGAGTGTATTCCATAGGGGAAATTTGTAAAAGTATGATGTGTTGGTCACTTGAGTACTAAAAATTTAAAAACCAAGTGTGAAGATTTTTGGGTACAATCGTTGATGTGAGAGTTGTTTCCGGATTGGGACAGCTGCTCGTGTATGTCGTGAATAGGGCCATTGTGAACCTTGAAAGGTTATTAGCTCAGTATGGTATTATCAGAATCGGGTTGAGGTTCATTGGTGGGACTAATGTGAATGTGTGCTCTGCGTAAGGTCGGCTATATCTATTCGCCATAACATTCCTTACTAAGGCGTCATCGGGCATTGGATGTTATTTTTGCCGCCAGTTATTCTGTGTAGCCTACATTGTGCCACGCAGGTTGTGAGATGTCTTGATTATTCGCATGTGTGTTGAGGCCCGTGTAGCTTGCGGTGTTATATGAGTAGGATAGCTCTCGAGATGCAGGTCATTTATTGTACCTTAGTTGTGCTTGGGTTTCGTAGCGTGTGGTGCTATTCGCCTTCTCAGGATTCGTATTATGCACTAGTGTACTTGTAATCGATATCCAGGTATTTAATAAGTGTAAGCGTTGTGACTTAATGTGTGATTTCTCCTTGATTGTTATGTGAGGATCGGGTGGCACATTGCCATGTGTATATAATGTTTGGATCGGGTTGCATGCCACAACAGTGTCGTGATGAATTCGGTTGCACGCCGCAACAGTGAGATGTTGGGTACGGTTCCATATATTTATTTCTGTGTATTTTGTTTCTCATTCACTGAGGAGAGTTCATAGCGTCTAGTCGACCGTTATATATGTTACGCGGAATGGGAAGTTCCATTCAAGAGTTCACTTTTCCTTATGTATCACATTCAAGTTTGTAACCTATTAGCACATTATTGGCATTATACGAGATCTCGGCCAGTGTTTGAGGTGGCTTATTGCATGTGTAGCTTATACTGGGTGAGACGAGACTATTGGACCTGAAATTAGTGCAATCATATTTATATAAGGTATAATAAGGAACAAATATCGCTATTCACTTCAGAATGAGATAATGGTTCTTGTCAAGAGGATAAACCCAATGATTTGTTGACTCTCTAGTTGGTTATGAATTTTTACACATATCTTCTGATGTGGCAGCATTAGAGTTGGAACAGGACCTATATGTGTCATGAGGTGTATTGCAAGCATCGGGTTCATGAAATTCCAATTATTGTGGTTGAAGGATGTTGTCTTGGGCAAATGAGTTATGTGGTGGATGGTGTGATTTCTGCATAAATGCACAATCGTGCTTTAGTACAGTGTGCATTGATTGATTCGGTGTTCGTATGTTAGAATAAGGTATTATAAACAAATTCAGAGGTTGGAATCTGGTTCTAAAGCTTATTAATTGAATAAAAAGGGAGGACCTTCCGTCCGGCTCGAGCTGAGGTGCCAAACTGGGATGGTGATGGCACGAGTAGGTATAGAAGGTGTTAAGCAGTAATTTTGGACAACTCTAGAACAACTCTTAGCACGTTCGAGGATGAACGTATGTTTAAGTGGGGAAGAATGTAATGACCCGACCTGTCGTTTTGAGCTTTAGCACGTCGTTCGGCGGTTTGATGCCTTGAGTAGCTTCACTTCAGCTAGTATGACTTATACGCGTGGTCGGCATTGAATTTCGGGATGTTCAGAGTTGATATGGAGAGAAATTCTAATTTCGGAAGCTTTAAGTTAAAGGAGTTGACTAAGGATTGATTTTGAGTAAACGGCCTTGGAATCGGGATTTGAAGGTTCCAATAGTTTCGTATGATGATTTTTGACTTGGGCGTATGTCTGGGTCGAGTTTTGGATGACCCGGGAGCTTTTTGGCACCTATGGTGAAAAGTTGGCATATGGAAGAATTTCATAAATTTGGGTTGAAGTGCATTTCAATGTTATCGATGTCCGTTTGGGATTCCAAGTATTGGAATAGATCCGTATGATGATTCTGGCCTTAAGAGCGCGTCCGGAAGTGGATTTGGAGGTTCGTAGGTCATTTTGGGGTCATTTGGCGAAAGTTGGAAATTTGCATGATTTTGAGAAGTTTAACCGGGAGTGGACTTTTTGATATAGGGGTCAGATTCCTATTCCAGAAGTTAGAGTAGCTCTGTAATGTCAATTATGACTTGTGTGCAAAATTTGAGGTCAATCGGACGCGATTTGATAGGTTTCAGCATCGATTGTAGAAGTTGAAATTTCAAAGTTCATTAACTTGAATTTGGAGGGTGATTCGTAGTTTCGATGTCGTTTGATGTGATTTGAGGCCTCGAGCAAGTTCGTGTCATGTTTTAGGACTTGTTGGTATGTTTGGTTGGGGGCCCAGGGGCCTCGGGTGAGTTTCGGATGCTTAACAGATCGATTATTGGACTAAGGAAAATGCTGAGGCAGTTGGTTTCTTCTGTAACCGCACCTGCGAGGTTTTGGCCGCAGGTGTGGAGCCGCAGCAGCGGGAAATGAGGGGCCTGAAGTAGGACCGCAGAAGCGGCCGAGTGACCGCAGGTGCGGTGATCGATGGGTAGAAGGTTTGCTTAAGTACGGGATTTTGGCCTATTTCCTCTCATTTCCACTTTGTTAGGCAATATTTGGAGAACTTCAAGGAGGGATTTTCATCAAGTAACACGAGGTAAGTAGTTCCCACCTATTGCAAGTTAAATAAAAGTTTTATACATAGATATAGACATGAAAATTTATTTGGGACTTGCCTACAAAATTTGACGTCATTCCGGGTTGATTTGTTAGGTTTGGGCGCAAGCTTTAGAAGTTGGAAGATTTGAAAGTTCATAAGTTCGATTCATGGTGCGATTTATAGTTTCGACGTTGTTTGATGTGATTTGAGACCTCGAGCGAGTCTGTGTTAGGTTATGGAACTTATTGGTGTGTTTAGACGGGGTCCTGGGGGCCTCGGGTGAGTTTCGGTTGGGCTACGGTTCATTTCTTTAGGTTTTGGATTGTTGGATTCTGGTGCCTGATGTCCTTCTTCGCGATCGCGAAGTGCCTTTCATGTTCGCATAGGTTTCTGCTGACCTGCCACATTTTCCTTCTTCGCATTCGTGTAGTATGTCTCGCGATCGCGTAGCTCTGCATATCCTCTTCTTCGCGTTCGCATCCTCCTTTCCGCATTTGCGTAGTAGAAACTAGGCCCTGGGCACTGGTGGTCATTTACACTTCGCGTTCGTGTGTCCCCATACGCGTTCGCGTAGGTTCCTGTCCCTTGTTCCTCGTGTTCGCGTCCCTTCACTCGCGTTCGCGAAGGGTCTTCTTGGCAGCCCTAATTTGTTTTCTTCGCGAACACAATTCTTCTTCCGCATTCGCGATGCATAATCACCTGGGCAGCAGAATATATTTTCCAAATCAAGTATTAGGCCATTTTTTATCATATGTTGACTTGTGGAGCTTGGTTTTGAGCGATTCTTTGTGGAGTTTTCAAGCAAATCGATTGGTTAAGTGTTCTTCACCTAGAATTTATTATATTCCATGATGTTATCTTTATTTTTATCATTTAATTTGTGTTTTGAGTTGCCGCGACCCGAAATTCCCACCTTTGGGACCGTGATGGCGCCTAACATTTCACTTTCTAGGCAAGCCAACGTTAGAATAATATTATCCATTTTAAAATAATTTTTAAATTTATTAATAATAATAGAAACAAATGCGGAAGTAAGGTCTGAAATGTAGTGATTAACCCATACAAATAACGGTGTCTAAATATCATCCTAGAATTGGTGTCACAAGTTCACGAGCTTCTAGAATAATACAAATAAAGGTCTGAATAAAAGACAACTGTCTGGAAACAAACACACAGCTAAAGTAAAGTAAACGGGGACTTTAGAACTGCTATGCCGTACAGTTATACCTCAAGTCTCCTCTGGTAGCTGAAATTCGAGCAAGTCTATGGTACGCCGCTGGGACCAACTCCGAAATTTGCACAAGAAGTGGAGAGTGTAGTATCAGTACAACCGACCCCATGTACGGGTAAGTGCTGAGCCTAACCTCGACGAAGTAGTGACGAGGCTAAGGCAGGTCACTTACATTAACATGTACGCAATATTAGTAATAACACCAAATAATAGAAATAAACTAGGTAACTCATTTATAATAGTTGAAGCCAACTCAGCAGTCATAACCAATTATTATTTCAATCAATTTTCGTTGCAGCGTGCAACCAGCTCACACAACATATTCATTTTCAATCCTCCCATATATTTATTTTAATCAAGTATATGTAGACTTTTAAATAAGTCTGTTGCAGCGTGCAATCCGATCCCCCAATATATATATATATATATATACTTTTATTTACGTTGCGGCGTGCAACCCGTTCCACCAATATAACTTTAAACAACTCATAAATGTAATAAACTTTACTCCAATAAATACCACGTTCAATGAAAAACTATTAAGCATCAATACACACAATAATTATAATTTATTTATGAACAAACAATGACATTTAACAATTAATTGTGAAAATAGTGGAGAAAATAGGCAGTATATATTTAGTATGCTAAATGTCAAATAACAATTAAGACACATAAATCAAATAACATGTAACAATTATTGCAGGAATTCAAGAATTAATATTTGACAAAGAATAGGAGAGAAATAATTTTTATAACAATTAATTCATGATTTAAAACGATTTATGATTTTTCAAGTAATTAAGCAGAAAATTAATTTGACGACATATAGACACTCGTCACCTTGCCTATACGTCGTTCACATGCATTTCACATAACAAATAGTTTAAGGGTTCTATTCCCTCAAGTCAAGGTTAACCACGACACTTACCTCGCTTTGCAAATACCAATCAATTACTCGACCACAACTTTTTCTTTTAAAAGCTTCAAATCTATTCACAAACAATTCGATATACTCAATACGAATCATATGAATTAATTCCATATGAATTTACTAATTTTCGGATAAAAAACCGAAATTCACTTTAAAAATTGACAGTGGGGCCCACGTCTCAAATCTCGAAAAAACTTACGAAATTTGAACACCCATTCCGAGACGAGTCCAACCATACAAAAATTATCAAATTCCAATGTCAAATGGACCCTCAAATCTTAAATTTTCGTTTTTGGAAGATTTTATAAAAATATGAGTTTTCTTCCATAAATTCACGGATTCATGATGTAAATGAATATGGAATCATGAAATAATCAATATAGGATAAGTAACACTTATCCTAATATTTTTCCATAAAAATCGCCCAAGAATCGCCTTACCCGAGCTCAAAAATGGAAAATGGTTGAAAATGGGACGAATCCCATTTTCCAGAACTTAAGTTATGTTTCTAGAATTTTTACCCTTTGCGAACGCAATCAGTGCCTCGCGTTCGCGAAACACAAATTTGGGCTGTCTAATTTTACCCTTCGCGAACGCGAAGCTTGCCTGGCTTGTTCTTCGCGAACGCGAGATTCCCTTCGCGAACGCGAAGGCAAATTACCTGGTCAGCCTCTTTCCCTTCGCGAATGCAAGGCTTCAATCGTGAACGCGAAGCTTCGCACCTCAACCCTTCGCGAACGCATTCTCCCTGTTGCAAACGCGAAGCACAAAACATGCCAGTCCAATTTACTCTTCGCATTCGCGAGAGTACCTTCGCCCACGGGAAGAAGAACACACTAGAAGCCTGAAGTATGCAGAAAACCTGATTTTCTAAGTTCGAAATCATCCCTTAGCCTATCTGAAACTCACCTGAGCCCTCGGGGCTCCAAACCAAACATGCACCCAAGTCCTAAAATATCATACAAACTTGTTCGCGTGATCAAATCGTCAAAATAACACTTAGAACTACGAATCGGACCCCAAAGCAAAGGAAATTTTCAATAAAACTTTAAAACTTATATTTTCTTAACCGGACGTCCGAATCACGTCAAATCAATTTCGTTTCTCACCAAATTCGGCAAACAAGTCATAAATATTATAGTAGACCTATACCGGGCTCCGGAACCAAAATACGGACCCGATGTCAATAAATCCAACATCAGTAAATTCTTAAAATCATTAAGCTTTTAAACTTTTAATTTTTCATCAAAATTCCATATCTCAGGTTAGGGACCTCGGAATTCGATTTCGGGCATACGCCCAAGTCCCAAATCACAATACGGACCTACCGAAGCTGTCAAAATACTGATCCAAGTCCGTTTACTCAAAATATTGACCAAAGACAACTCAATTGAGTTTTAAAGCTCTATTTTCCCTTTTAAATCTATTTTTCACATAAAAAATTTCCGAATAATTTTACGGACTGCGCACGCAAGTCGATGAATGATAAATAGTACTTTTCAAGGTCTTAAAATATAAAAATAATTATTAAATTTAAAGATGACATTTTGGGTCATCACATGAGTTGAGGAAAAATGGAGGTTTTTGAAGAAAATTTTCAAAATGAAAAATCATGATTTGAGGGAAGAATTGGTATCGGAAATTGATAATTTTAGTATGGTTGAACTCGTATCGGAATGGGTGTTCGTGTTTTGTGAAATTTGTCGGGTTTTGATGTGCGGGTCCTGGGTTCGACTTTTGGATCGATTTTTAGATTTTGATAAAGATTGAGTATTTATGATCCAGAATAGTTTCTTATGAGTTTTATTTGTGCTTTGAAGTTATTTTGGTTTGATTTGAGCCTTCCGAAGGCCATTTCACCCCGAGAAGTTCGTTTTTGAGTATCGGTCTGTCTTCTTTGAGGTAAGTATCTTGCCTAACTTCGTGTGGGAGAACTACCCCTTAGGATTTGAGTCTTCTATGCTAATTATAGTCCGTGTACGCGAGGTGAAGAGTACGTGCTCGAACTTATTTATGAAATATTGGCCTTTTAGGATTCTTAGGCCCTTGTATTCACTGAATATGCAGTTGTTCTTGTTATGATTACGCTTCGTAATTACTAGTTTCACCTCTACCTGCTTAATTAGAATTAATTGCTTCATGATTCACTCTTACTGCTTATTTGATTCATATGTGCCTTAACTGAAATTGTTATCTTTCTATTGCCATGTTATCCTTTCCCTAACTGCTTATCTTTATTTGAAATTATTACTATCTCTTCTGTAATTATTTTTCCTTAATTGAGGTTATGGTTATCTTTTCGCTGCTTCTTCTTAGCTGAATTTGTTGTATCTCTTTTATAATTACCCAACCTTAAAAGAAGTTAGATATCCTATATTTTAGTTGACTTGTCTTTATTTGGAATTATTCGACTTTGTTAACTCCCTCATTGTCGAACTGTATATTGTGGACCGTTGTTACATAGTATTTCCTTTCTTATTGAGTTGTTCTTATTATGACTAGCATTCCCGATTGTGGCTACTCCTTGTGAATTAGTTTCTCCGTTTCTTTGAGTTCTGGAATCTCTGAGTTGACTTATTTGTCGTACCCTTGTATTATTGTCATTGTTGTTGTCGTACTTGTTGTTGTGATGCATGAGGTTTCTGCCGTGCAGTTGTTGTTATTGTGATGCACGAGATTTCTGCCGTGCAGTTATTGTTATCGTGATGCACGAGGTTTATGCCATGCGAGTGTTATTGGGTTGCACGAAGTTTCTGCGTGTTATTGTTAATATTGATATTTGCATATGCGGTGTGATAAAACGGGCTATATATATGTGTGGGTTGCGCATGTGGCGAGACAAGATGGAAACATTATTATGTACGTGTCGCGACACAAGGCGGGCATTTACTTTATTATTGCACACATGGCGAGACAAGGTGGGCTGTGTCAGGGATTGATTTGTAATAGCTTGTGATGGCCTCAGGGCATTCTTGTTGTTGATATTTGTGTAGTGGTACACTTACCTGTGTGAGCTTTATCTCGTAAAAAGTTGTAGGAAAATATTCTACGTGTTGTCTATTTCTTTTCTATACTTACTAGCTGGCATGAACTATGTTAGAATACTTGCACAAGCATACACGTAGTTAAGCACTTTTATCGGTTAAGAGGTTTTTTTAGTATCGTTGAGTATAGTCTTACACCCTTGTTTATTTGCCTTCTATGTGAAAAATGGCTCTATTTGGCACGTGAGTCGTCAGTACGGTTATAAATTATAATGAGAGCACAGGATGCTAAGTGTTAGGGTTCAGGAATTTGGGACCCGTGAGTTATGAATATTTTGAGGTTCGGTACCTCGTGGAAGTTATTGGCTAAAACCTGGCGTGAAAGAGGTCGTTTTGTTGAGTTGTTATTTGCCTTTCATTTATTTGTGATAATCGGATTTAGACTGTGTTTTCGTACGTCTACTGTGTCATTATTATGGTGTTTCGCTGTTAGCCATTATTTTCCTTCTTACTGCAATTACCGTATTATTTGTCATTATGCGCAGTCATTTCATAGATATCGTACTTTGTTGTCTCTACCCTTATACTTATTCAGGTTATTTAGTCCAATAGGTGTCTTGACTGTTCCTCGTCACTACTCTACTGAGGTTAGTCTTGATAATTGCTGGGTACCGCTATGGTATACTCATACTACACTTCTGCACATTTTTGTGCAGATCCAGGTATTTCGAAGTCACTTGATCATTAGCTAGCTGCGCGGATTGTTGATGTGGAGACTCAAGGTAAACCTGTTGCTGCATTCGCGGGCTTCACAGTCACCTTCTTATTTTGTATTCGCACTGTTTACCTTATTTCCAAACAGTTGTATTTAGAAACTTTTAGCAAAACTCTGTAGAGCTTATGACTTGTACTACCGGTTTGGGAATTGTAAATTTTATAGAGATTTCTATTTCAAAAATTATTAGATGTTTTTTAATTATTGTTGTTATTCAGTAAATATTAGGTTTACCTAGTCCCTAAGACTAGGTGCCATCACAATACCCAATGTAGGAAAAATTGGGTCGTGACAATAACCCAAATCGAGGGTTATTAGGAAAACAATAAAAGCAAGAATGAAACTTAATGGAAAAATTTGATAGTGAGAGAAAGAGAAACCATTATCGGAAGATTGGAGAGGGAAGGGAATTTTAGTGCTTAATGTTTTTTTGCCCTATACCTCTTATGTGTTTTAATCGGGTGAATAATATTTACCCACTTAATAGATTGGGATTAATATTTAAAATACGTAATTAAGTTATTATTTTATTAGGCTAATTAATATCCATGTGGAGTCCCATATGACACATTTCTTATAAATTTACGAGAGTGTATCATACACATCATTAAAGGGGGGTTTCGGGGACCGGCAATAGTTTAGGTAGGAAAGTGACAAAAAGGTGATAGTTTAGGCGGGTTTTAGGGTATTTACTCTTTATACAAGATAATGTTTTATCAATATCAAAGTCCTTAAATTTAGGATTCTTTAGGAAATATCTAGTAAACAAAATTTTCATTTACATTGAAATTCTAAATATTGAAAAATAGTTAAATGTCAATATGAAATTTATATTTAAGGGTAAAAATTGAGAATTGATATTTCACATAGATATTCGAGCTTTTAATATAGTACAAATTAGGAAATTAACAAGGTTTAGTGAAGGAATTCTACTTAAAAATATAAATTCCTTAAAAATATTTTATAATGATAACAATGCAATAGCAAGAATCACGGGTTTGACTGTGACAAAATATAGCACCGGATGAAGCTTAAATATCATGAAAAATTAACAAGACTAACAAAAGAAAGATGGAATTAGAGAAGAATTAGTAGAAAGTAGAAAAAACACTAAGGGCCGGTTCATATACGTATTAGTTATTCGAGGATTATAGTACAAATATTATAATATAAAAATTATTATGCCAAATTTGGAATTTTGAAGAAAAACTTAGAAATTGGTATTTTTGGATTTTGACCACGAAATTGGACATGGAATTGGATGAAAATTATTTATTTGAGTTCTTGAGATTATGAGTAACGTTTTGCTCCGAAAATTTCCGAAATCCGGGCATGTGGGCCCGGGATGAATTTTAGGAATTTTACCATTTTGGGTCGGGTAATTTATTGGATAGTATAAATTTCGAATGGTTGAACATGTATTAATTATTTTATATAACATTTGGATAGTTTCGGATTTTTCGGCACCGAATTGGGATTTTTACACGACGTCGTAATCGGAAGCGGGCTTTGAGACAATCTTGTCTAACCTCGTAAGAGAGAATTTACCCCATATGTGATTTAAGTCAATAATGGTTGGAAATTGTGGGGGCTACGTACGTACGAGGTAACGAGAGTCCGTGCGTAGCTACTAATTATACTATGTCCTCGTAGTTTAGGACTCAAATCATGAATTACTTGTAATAATTGCATCCTTATATTGTTAAAGTATTGGAATTATATCGGTAATTTTTAGAGGAAATATTAAAAGATCGAAGTTTCATATACTTGAACTTTTGTGTAAATTATTTAATTGTTAATAGAAATTGTACATCCTTATGTGTTAGCCCTATTATAATAACTTCTCATTCCGGAGGTACATGAGAAAATGTCCTCCCTTCTTGTGGAGCGGGCCGAATGCCTCGGCAATATAGATGCATCTATGGATCGCACCGCACGTACCTCGGCAGTGTACACGACACTCTGGATCAGGTCGTACGGCCTTGGCAAAAATCGTGCCTAATAATAATAATTACACGATACCTTGATATTTTATTTGTTGCTTGTGAAGTTAATTGATAAATTAGAAATTATTGAAATGTAAGGAATTAATTATTTCTTCTTGTGTAGAAAATTATTTTTGTTCACCTAAGTCATGGTTAATTAAATATTTCTATTGTAATATTATTGACCCATAGTGAGCGTCAAAGTCGACCTCTCGTCACTACTTCTTCTAGATTAGGCTTGATACTTACTGGGTACACGTTGTTTACGTACTCATACTATGCTTGCTGTACATTTTTATACAGGTACATATATATTTAGTGATCTTTTGGGCGCAGAGGCGCAGTTATTGCGGGGACTTACGGTGAGATGCATTTTCATGTTACGAATCTGCATCATACAAAGTCTCCATCAGTGTTATTTACATACTCCTGTCTAATTTGTATTCCACACAAATGTTGCAATTATCATATTCCCTAGTTGAGACTCATGCACTTGTGACACCAGATTTTGGGGATACTTATGGGTTGTTCAGTATTGTAGTTGTGAAAACATTTCCATTTACTCTGTGAATTTTACCTCTTATTATTTAATTGAAAGAAATTATGATTTTAAAAATACTAAAATGAGTAATTAAGTTAATCAATTATTGTTGGCTTGCCTGACAGCGGTGTTAGACACCATCACGACCTTTAATGGATTTGGGATCGTGACAATGATCAACCGAGTGAATTTTAATTAATGGACCTCTCAATCTTTTCCATTTTCCGTTGCTTACTTTTAATGTGATACGTTACACAATTAGCTGATTTATAGGTGAGATTGCAGTACCGTTAGACCACATTAATATTGTTCATTTCCAATTTCCTTTTTTCTTTTTCTTTTTTCCGTTTTGATTTACCCCCTTTAATTTATCTTTTCTTTTAATAGACAAAAACAGTGATTTTCAAGTATGGGAAGTTCTGAACGTGATGGGAGGTTTTCTTTATATATTTACTTCTATGTCGTTTTTATTCCGTTTTCACTCCAAAAAATAATATATAGTTTTTATATATAGTATATAATAGTTGTATAAATAATATATATATATATATATATATATATAGTTGTATAAATATTATTTATATAATATACCTTTTGTATATTACTACTATTATATTATATACAATGTATATAATTAATATATACATATTATATATAATTATTTGGGTATGCGTAGTGATATATGATGTATTTTTGGCATATATTTAATTTGAATATACGAAGCATCTGCTCATACTTGTGGCTTACTTCCTGTCCATTCCAGTTGTTATAGCAAATATTAATACAAATAATAAAGATTGCAACAGATGAATGAATATCAAATTCATAAATACTATGCATGGTCTTTACATGATCTTGCTTCTACTTTTATTAGTTCCCTTTCCCTTCATTTTTATTTAGGATGCGAATCCAAAAATTACTAACCAATTTTGAGAACCACCAATATTGTTTTAACCAAACTGTAGGAATATTGTTCGGGATGGTGCATTTCACAAGCCTGAAGTAAATTTGCTTTCCATAGAGCAGGGAAAATTATACGAATTGGTATTTTGGTTTGCAAGCGAATTCATTTTCTCAGACAAGAGTCAAGAGAGATTTTGACTTCTTTGAGAGAACCTAGTTCATATATATATATATATATATATATATATATATATATATCCACGATTAGAATATATTTTGAGTAAAATGAAGAAAATAAGAGGAGATAAGAAAACTATGCAAATTGGTATGTGACAATGTGACCTTTGATGGAGGCGTGTTGTTTCGGAGGAGTAAAACGAAATTAATAGTTTATGATTTAAAAGGGCAAAATATATAAAGACCCATTAAACTTGTCCAAAAAAATAAGTTTGAACACTTAAAACTAAACAGGTGTTCTTTTATTCCTTATTCTTGTTCGGAGTGAATTAAATGACACCCTAAATGCTAATATGAAAAGAAAAGAAAAAGGAAATAAAATGAAAGCGCATGAAATTTTAAAAAGAGGGTTCGCTGATAATGTATAATAAAAATAAAATAAAATAAAATAAAATAAAGACTGGGCCCCTCTAATTGTTTTAACCCACCAGCCTTCTTTCTACCTCTTCTACCCCTCCCCTCCCTTCGCCCTTCTTCTCCATCCCCCGTTCTCTTCGTCTTCTTTCTTCTTCTTTTTTTTCAAATTTTGTTCCGGTACTCATCTTCTTTTTTTTAATAATGTTTTCCTTTTGCACTATCTGTTCATCTTCTTTCTTTTTCTTTTTTTCTTTCTCGCCTTCTGCCTCATCTTCTTTTTTTTTTTATTCAATGAATTTTTCTTTGTTCTAAAAATTAAGAAATTAATTTAGCATTTTGTCGTATTTTCTCTGTTGCGGTTAATTGAACAGAAAAATATCATAGAGAATACTGAAGATTGAAATGAAAAATTAAAAATAATTATATAAAGAAACAAAAAAAAAAAGAGGATAGTAAATCAAGATCGAAGGGATTTAAATTTATAGTGCATCTATGGATTCGATGAAAAATATATAATTAAGAAGAATTTAATAATTAATTAGAGATTTATTAATGTATTAAATAATGAGTATGGAAAACAAAATGTGAATAGACAAACAGAAACGAAAAGGTTAAAAAATCAAAATTTAGATAATTTCTGACGTGACTCTAATGTGGCGTTGATAGGGCTCTAATGTGGCGCTGATGTGGCAATGATGTGGCGCGTGTGTAAAGCATATCACATTGTGAGACTGGTATTATACTGTTAGGGTGTTATTTAATTCATCCCGACAAGAATAGGGGTAAAAGAATACCTGTTTAGTTTAAATGTTCAAACCAATGTTTTTGACAAATTTAATGGGGTCTTTATGTATTTTTCATTTAAAAACACAAAAGTTGAAGTTAAAGTTGCTGAGCTTGAAGCGTGACTTTACTTCGATCATTGTTGTCACGACCCAAAATCTATTTAAGGTCGTGATGGCACCAGACACCGCTGTCAGGCAAGCCAACACTATATAGTTAATTAAATCATCTTTGGATATTTTTGAAATCAAAATTTCTTCATTGAAATAATAAAGATAGAACTCATAGAGTAAATGATAAATATTTTTAGCAATTAAATTTCTAAACAATTCATAACCATTCCCAAAATCCGGTGTCACAAGTGCATGGGCATTTACGAGGGAATTAAAAATAAAATACAGCATCTGTCAAGAATACAAATTAGACAGGAAAATATAATAACTCTGAAGAATACTCTATTGGCTGCGGATCGTAATACAGAATGCAGCTCACCTATGTCCCCACAATTATTAACCAACCTCTACGCCCACAAGACCGCTAGATATATATGTACCTGCACAATAAACTATGCAGCAAGTCCAGCAAGAGTACGAAAACAACGTGTACCTAGTAAGTATCAAGCCTAATCTCGAAGAGGTAGAGAGGAGGTGGTCGACTTTGACACCCACTAAGAGTCAATAATAATAAATGAAATAAAGATAGCAATGTCTAGATCAACATGATTTATAGAATTTACAATGATTTTCTTTAACCAACAGAAATAATTAAATTCCTTCAATTCCAACAAATTTCTAATTTATCAATTAGCTTCATTTATAGGAATAACCATAATTTCCTTAACAAGCAGAGATAATTAATTCTTTCAATTCCAATAATTTCAAATTTATCAATTAAATTCCTTCAATTCCAACAAATTTCTAATTTATCAATTAGCTTCATTTATAGGAATAACCATAATTTCCTTAACAAGCAGAGATAATTAATTCTTTCAATTCCAATAATTTCAAATTTATCAATTAAATTCCTTCAAATGCAACAATTCTCAATCTATTAATTAAATTCACAAGCTGCAATTTAAATAGCAAAGTATCGTGTAAATATTATTATTAGGCACGATTTTTGCCAAGGTCGTACAGCTCGATCCAGAGTGTCATGTACACTGCCGAGGGACGTGCGACACGGTCCATAGATACATCTATCCTGCCGAGGCGTTCGGCCCGCTCCACAAGAAAGGGGAACATTTTCTTATGTACCTCCGGAAGGAGAGTATATTTATTATAAGATAAATTCGGGAGGAAGAATAATTTTTCTTAAAAATTAATTAATTAAAACAGAAAATCAAGTATATGAGATTTCCATCCTTTAATATTTTTATCTAACAATTCACCATA
>AWOL01S0007903.1:9968-34885 GCA_000715115.1 Nicotiana otophora
TAAACAAATACAAACAGCGGTCCCCCCCATTGTTTACAAAAAAAGCTTGAGTGTAGCCCACCGGTCCCACAAAAAGCATAGATTCTCGGTCCCACGTCCTAGCTAAGGCGTTATCTCGTAGTGAGTTGATCGTTTCGGCTCCAGATCACCAAATCTTCAACTTTTCAAAAACTTTAAATCGAGATATTCCGACTTAGTTTTTGTTAAAACTCGTATAAAAAATGCATATTATTTGTTTTTAATGTGCTCTATGTTATTTTGTGATTGTTTTATGATTTAATTAATTTATTATTTTTTATTCGGACTATAGTATTACTGTGCTAAAAAAATTAGTAAAATAAAAAAATTATTATTAGTTTTAAAAAAAATGTTAATTAGTCACTTTTTATTGTGGTATATGTATTTACGTGATTATTTTGTGATTAAATTTATTTGTTATTTTTATCCGTTTTAGATTATTTATTTGTTAAAAGACTAGTAAAATAGATAAATTATTACTTTAGTTCTCTGTAGTGGTATCTTGTGGCCTAATGTAGTGCTCGTATTTGTAATGTAATGCCTTTTTAGCGTAGTAAAATATAGTGCCCTTTAGCGTAGTATCCTTGTAGTTATTGAAATTAATCATTTAAGTATCTCTTAAACCCAAAAATACATCAAAAAAGCTGATAGTTCAAATACAAACTCTCTCCAATTCTAGTCAATAAATGTAAGAAAATAACATGAGAAAACAACAATATTTATCAAACTAAGTATTGTTATATGAATATTTAATAATTAAATCCTGTATAGTTATAAAAATTAATTATTTAATTTTATTATTGTCAAAAATAAATGAGTAACAAACAAACATATAAAATAATAAAACTAACATATACAATAATAAACTAATATATAAAATAATAAACTAATATATAAAATAATAAACTAACATATAAAATAATAGACCCATTGAGTGATAAATCGGGAAAATTTTCTCATTATGAACACAAGAATTCAGGATACCTTTGGTGCTAGTGGGCATCAAATATTGAGTCCGGAATCAAAATGTGAATATTTAATAATTAAATCCTGTATAATTATGAAAATTAATTATTTAATTTTATTATAGTCAAAAATAGGTGAGTAACAAACAAACATATAAAATAATAAAACTAACATATAAAATAATAAAACTAACATATTAAAGTAACATATAAAATATAAAATTTTAATATTGAAAATGTATCAACTTAATTAACAATATAGTAAAAATATCGAATAAAATTTAATATTAAAGGTATTGCAATATATTTAAGCAATGAAAAAAAAATAATGTAATTAATATTGTTCAGTTTACAGTAGTCGTCATGGAGGTTCTGCCCTTGCATCCCAGACCTGCCTCGCTAGAGCTACTGTTGCTACAGGCCAAGCATAGGTCTTCCTACATATGGGAGGGACAATTATTGGCCCAGACGTTCCGCGCCAGAAGAGTAGACGATATGTGGGACTTTCTTAGGGCCCACTATCTCCATCCCCAGTTGCAGCTGGATTGGTCGTTGATCACGGCTTTGATAGAGCGGTGGCGACCAGAGACATACACATTCCATTTGCCCATTGGCGAGGCCACTATCACGGCCTGGAGCGGTTCCTGCAATTGCAGCCACCTCTACCACCCTTCGCTCCGGATGCAGCACCTCTGTTTCCCCCTTTAGCTAGGAGGTGGGTTGATAGGCGAGGATATGGACGCGAGTATGAGGCTCGACATAATCTCCCCTATTGCAGGGATTTGCTGGAGGGCGCACAGATAAATGTATACATAAGTTTACGTGGCCTGGCTTTATATGTGTTGCGTATACTCACGGTTCCTATTTTTACTTAATAATTCATTTAGAGGCCATACAACGACGAGCTAATAGCTGGTTTGCCCGATTATTGCTCGACCGACCGAATTATGTGGAGCTCTTCTATCCCATTGATGTGTCTCGATATTGTCGAGCATCATGCCACCGAGCGAGTCCTTCGCCAGTTTGGTCGACCGCAGCTTGTACCTCCACCGCCTACTTGGCATATGACACATTACTAGTGGGATGATTGTTCTAAGGTGGACTAGACATATGTGGCATGGCATATGGCCAGCGACATGACCTGATTCCGCCCCCCTCCACCTGACCGGACGGATGGTGAGCATGAGTATATTGGCTGGTACCGCAGCGTTAGCCGACTTTTCGTCGGGAATCAGGTTCATCGCGCTGGCGGTCGGTACGTTCCATACGCCTGGAGGCACGAGGCACTGGTATGTTATTTGGTATACTTACTTATAACGTTAATCTAGCGTTCCGTAGTTAATATTTTACATGTTCTGCAGGCTATTGGCCTATATCTGTTCTACCAGTTGGGACTGCAGATGCAGCGGCATACTGGCGAGGGAGCAGCCGCTTTGCACGAGTATGGCCACAGGTTACAGATCTGGCTTCCCGGACATTGAGGCGAGCCCGAGATGATGAGCGCTTAGGATACGAAGCTAATTATGTTGCGCTAGAGCAGTACCATCGTGGGCCAGCAGTGGAGCCGGAACGTGGTCGACGTGGCAGGCGTGCCCAGAGAGGAAGGGGTGTCCCACGAGGTCGTAGGAGTCGGCGAGAAGGTGGTCTCCAGCAAGGGGGCATTGAGGCACCTGTTAAGGATATTGGAGTTGATCAGCCGGGTGACCACCATGAGCCAGACCATGCTCCGAGTGATATGCCGTCATTCCGCCTTCACCTTACTCCAGGGACTTCGCAGGTGACCCGTCAGCTCCATTGTTGAGTGCGTGCACGGCTATTACGCGACAGGAGTGGGATTAGTATTTTTCTGGTCCTCCAGAGCCATCGACGGTTGCTGATGATCGTCCGACACGAGATGTGGATAATGGACGCCGACTGAGTTATGGCTCATCATCGAGGGATGCTGAGGATCTTTCACAGGCACAAGTTTGTTTGTATTACTATTATTTATATTTATTTTTATCTCATTGATTAGTAATAAATTCTAAAGCTTTTTTTTTGAAGGCATCATCCTCGCCCATCACGGAGGCTACTTTATGCGATACTGACATGGCTGAGACGAATGATTATATTCAGGAGCCCGCTGAGACCATGACAAGATAATTTAAATTTTTGTGACTTAACACGTACATTACTAATATATATTTCATATACTAAAATATCTTATTATTCTGTAGGTTACTGCTGGTCCGACGACTCCTTCTACCAAGCCTGCCAGCCCTACTGACGATCATGCTGTAGCGCATCCTCCGATAAAGAGGCGACGTGATGAGGATGATTCTGATAGTGTAGCCGGGCGGGATGGGATGCGCCTCAGGCCAACGACTGCTTTAAAGCATACAAGATGTGGGACACATTGACTTTTTTTTGATTTTATGTACATATGACATTCAGTAAATAATAGCAACAATTTTTATTGTTTACATTATATGCGCATTATGTTTTTATTTCTCGGGTTCGTTGTTATTTTAATACTACAACGCAAACACAAACATAGCAACGTAACATAATTTAAATTCGGTATAATACATGACACGGAAAATATAAAGATAAAATACTACACTCAACACATACATGTGTTTGTTTAGTCACTATAGCCCATTATTCTCTGCTTCAACTACTTAAATTTCTCTTCCAACCTATTTTTTTCTTCTTCCGTCTCTTTTAGTTTCTCCTGCACTGCCGCAATTTGTCGTTGCATTTTAAAGATCTGGAGTTCGTATTCACCGGTTATATTCCAAACATACTGCAAACATGATTTGTAGTATTCCTGGTTAATGGGTTCATCATACCATTCTTCAAATATACATTGATTTTCGTCCTACCAGTGGGGATTATAACACAACACTATTCGTTAACATTTTATATAAAAAAATATTAACAAATATTTTTTTCAAAACATTAACTTACAAGTTGTTGACATATCCAGCGTCTGCGCCCAACATTACTATTTGACCAACATGGCTTCAAAATCGTACGTTTGCAACAATAACACCTTGGTACGTCATTGCGTCCAGGCATTTCTTAATGCAAGAAAAATAAAAAATTTATGAAAAGTTTTTCTAATTGTTTTGGTTAAGCGCAGATAATAACTAAAATGTGCTAGTTATTTATAGGCAACATAAAACACATAACATAGTATTTCACCGCGCTATGTTTCGCGTGATAATGATTCTTTAGGGTACAATACAACTTTTTCAGAAGATAGCTTTTGCAGAACAATAACTTTTCATGTCGACAAAACAACACACATAACGTGGTATTTCACCGCGCTATGCTTCGTGTGATAATGATTCTTTCGGGTACAATACAACTTTTTCAGAAGATAGCTTTTGCTGAACAACAGCTTTTTCAGCTCGACAAGACAAAATACATAACGTGGTATTTCACCGCGCAAAACAATTTAACGAAGAAATATTTCAGAAGACTTGAGAATATTTATGAATGGATTTTTACAAAATCCTTAACCTCTTTAAATAAGGCAAAAACCAGTCTGGGGGGTACAATTATTTGAGGTATAGCGCCTTATATATGGGCGCTATACCCAGTTGAATTATTGTTATGTCAGTTAAGTCCAGAAGAATTATTGGCGGGCCCACATAATATATATAACACCTTTCAAAAAGGCTTTATATATATAACACCTTTTAAAAGGGCGTTATATATATTATTGTCACCAGTTTTTTTCCTCACATATTTTGGTTCTTTGAGTCCAAAAGAACCACATTTTGGTTCCGAACTCGCAAAAAGCTATGCGTACAACGGTACAACGCATACACATGTCGCTATAATTTTCTAGAGTTGATTGTTTAGATGGTCAATTAATTTGGGATAATTGGTCATTAAAAGCATCTATTTATTGTGTCTTTTAAAAGTCACTTTACTTTTTCTAATTAACTTTAGTGGTCTCCTTTACCGAATTTTATAATTTACGATGAGATTTAATGATGTAGCAATTATTATATAAAGAAAAAAATAGTTAAAACACTTAGGCGCCGTTTTATCCATAATGTTTTTTCTTTTTTTTTGTTCAAAAATGTGTTTGTCCATGAAATTTTGCAAGTTTTTAAATTTTTTTTGAAAATGAGTTTTTCAAAAACCAATTCAAAATTTTCAGAAAACTTTTTCCGCACTCACAAAACTTTAACATTTTTTCAAGTGAAATGCATGTCCAAACATAATTTCAAATTTCAAATATTATTTTTCAACTTAACGCCAAATACTATTTTTTTTTTCAAAAGTTATAATTTTTATGTCCAAACGCCTACTAATTAAAACCTGGACAAATTTAGAATCCAATTTACCCAACCCGAAATCTACCCACCCAACTTATTCCTTTCTATTAAAAAAGAAAATGCTCAAACAGTCATATTTTTGTTCGATGTCGTCTTCACGTTTCGTTCACTGGTTTACAACATTTCATATATTGAATGTTGTTTTGATCAATACTAAGTGAATGTAATGTTGTTTTTTATGTGAAATTTGAGAAGTGAATATGGTAATTAATTAGCTCTCCGTTTCCTGTAATTGTTATTGGTGGCATGTAAGTTTATAATTACTTTAATTTTCATGGACTTCTCCTTCATTTAAGTGTCCTTTACGGCGGAAGCTTTTCAAGGTTGACCCCTATTTTTCCGTGATCAAGAAGATTGTTTGGATTATTGTATCCAAATTCATAAACTACAGGTTTAATAGAATTGTATTCCATATATCTTCCAATAGTTATTGTCTTTCTGTCATAGAAATTCAAATTGCTCCATATCTCATTTTCCTTTGGCTGCTTGACTAGTACTTTTCTCTTTATCCTCTTTGCTTCAATTTTCTTTGCGTTGGAGTCGGAGCTTCACAATTTCCAGAAATTAATGATGCTTCGAAGAAGAATTGCAAAGTAAAAGACGCTGAAATTGTGAAGAAGAAGACCGACACAAACGAGGTTGATGAATTCAGTCCAAACAAAATAGATGCATAAGATATTTGGAAGCTTCAGGATTTGATGAGATGAAAACGCGTGTCTTCAATCCAACGGACACAAATGAAAAACTTTCACAACTGGGTATTACTAGTTGATTGGGCTCAAGGTGTTGTTATTTCAAATGGATCCATTTACCATTGGGCTCAATTCGTCTGAAGCTTTTTGGGCCTACTAGAAGAGAAGAGAAGATTGTGTGTGTAGATTCTTTCCTTGTAGACAAATTATCGTTTTCTGTATTTATCTTATAAGTTGTTATAGAGTAGCTAATAATCATAGGCCAAGTGGCATAGTTAGTTATCGAAAGATTCTTTCTTCTTTGTATATAAAGACAAGCACTGTACAGAGTTCATTATCAAATACACGGAAAATTCTCTTAATGACTATTTCATTCTTTTATTCTCCTAACATGGTATCAGAGCTTTAGTGCTCGATCCTTCTTCAATCTATCTAATTTTCTTTTCTCTCCTTTGTTGTGTTTAACTAAACCATGGGAGACCAACTCGAGCTCAATTCACCATTTGTGATAGAAACAAGCTCTCCTCAGATGACAACAATTGGTGCTTCACCAGCTGGTTCTGTACTTCTTGACTCCTCTAATCCCTTTTACCTTCACCCTTCAGATTCACCTGGCATGTTTCTTGTTAACACTGCTTTTGATGGAAAAGGATATGGGAGTTGGAGAAGGGGAATGCTCATAGCCTTGTCTGCGAAAAACAAGGTAGGGTTCATTGATGGAACCTTCCTTCAACCCAAAATCTCTTCTGATGTTTTCAAATCTTGGACCCGTTGTAATGACATGGTCATTTCTTGGCTATTGAACTCTCTTTCTAAAGCAATAACTGAGAGTGTTCTATACTCCAAGACAGCTAAGGATATCTGGGATGAACTTGAAGAAAGGTTTGGTCACAGTAATGGACCACATCTTTATCACCTACAAAAGGAGATGACAGAGCCAACACAGGAAAATTTAAATATAGCAGGATACTATACTAAGCTGAAAAGGCTATGGGATAAGTTGGATAGCCTGGATGTGTGTCAACAATGTACATGTCCCTGTAGTTGTGGTGGTAAAATCAAAAACTTCAAATCTCATCAAGATAGCAGTCTCATTCAGTTCCTTATGGGACTGAATGATGCTTATGTAATAGCCATAAGCAATCTACTTATGCTATCACCATTGCCTTCAATCAATCATGCCTACTCTTTGCTTATCAGAGATGAGAAGCAAAGAGAAGTACAGATTTCTCACCATCCAGCTGAAAGTGTCTTTGTTGCTGCTCAACAGTCTTATGGAGGACAGAAGGTGACCTCTGCTAAGAAATTCAACACAGAAACAAAGAAAGGAACTCAGTTCTGCAACTATTGCAAGAAGCAGAATCACACTATTGAAAACTGTTATAGATTGATTGGTTTTCCTTCAGATTTTAAGTTTACTAAATCCAAAAGATTCAGTGGAGCTAAGAGCAATGCAGTACTTTCTATGGAACCATCAGACTCTCAAACAAGCAATGTAGGAGATCAACCCATGACACAAGATCAATTCCACAGCCTTTATCATTTACTTATACATGTGAAAGTTGGTTCTCAAAGTGAGCAGGAAAATGAGGACATAGTGTCTGCTAATTATGCTGGTATATCTAATTCTTCTTCCTCTTCCAAAACATATATCAATGTTTCTCTACAATCTGTTTCTTGGATTTTAGATTCAGGTGCTTCTGAGCACATGACCTCTGATTTGCAGCTTCTGTTTAATGTCAAACTCCTTCCTAAACCAGTCTGTGTAAGATTGCCTAATTCTGCTAAGGTGTTAGTTTATCAGGCAGGATCAGTAACCATTCTACCTGGATTTACTCTTCATCATATTTTGTTTGTGCCAAGTTTCAACTACAACTTATTATCAGTGCACAAATTATGTTTGTAATTCCATTCACTTCTAATTTTCTCCTCTTTTAGTGCAACATTGCAGGCTCCTTCACTAAAGAGACCAGTGGTGCTTGGTAAGGTCACTAAGGGGATCTATCTCTTCAATTCAGTCCATTCAAGCCAAGTTGGTTAAGTCAAGTTTATCAAACCTAGTGTAGTAGTTTCTAATTTAATCAAGGCTTTTAGCCATTCTGTTTGTAGTCAAAATGCTAGTACGCTAGTTTCTAATTCTAGTTTATGTTTAGCATCTATTTCTAAAGATGTAAGTTTATGGTATAATAGATTGGGACATATGCCTTTTTTTAATATGAAATGCATTTCTTCTATTTCTTATTCTTCTTCTCCTTCTAATTTTCAGCCTTGTGATATTTGTGCTAAAGCTAGACAAGTCAAATTACCTTTCCCTTCTAGCTCTATAACAACTAGACACATCTTTGATCTTATTTATGTTGATACATGGGGACCTTACAAAATACACACTTATGATGGATACAAATACTTTCTTACTATAGTAGATGATTATAGTAGAGGGACATGGACATTTCTCCTCAAAGCTAAGTCTAATGCTTTCACCATGCTCAAACAATTCTTAACCATGACTGAGAGACAGTTTCACAACAAAGTAAAAATTATAATATCAGACAATGCACTTGAGTTGGGATCCAGTCACAGTACCTCATAGTTCCTTGCCTCCCAAGGTATTCTTCATCAAACAACTTGTGTTTCCTCTAACCAACAAAATGGGGTTGTTGAGAGGAAGCACAGGCATTTACTTGAAACCTGCAGGGCATTACTCTTTCAATCTAACCTTCCAGTCAAGTTTTGGGGAGATTGCTTGTTGACATCAACCTTTTTAATTAACAAATTTTCATCTAAGGTCCTAAAAATGAAGACTCCTTATGAACTCTTGTTTGGTCAACCACCTAGCTATGATACATTAAGAGTTTTTGGTTTCCTATGCTATGCTTAAACACTACCTACACATAGATCCAAGCTAGATCCCCGATCAGCTAAATATGTGTTTTTGGGATACCCTTCTGGCAAAAAGGGATATAAGCTACTTGATCTACAAACTCACAAGGTATTTGTTTCTAGAGATGTTACTTTCCATGAACACGTTTTCCCCTTTGCCTCTATCATGCCCCCTTCACCTATATTTCCAGTCAGAATGCCTTCCCATGCCATTGACACTCCTACTGAAGCAGCACCTGAACCTCCCTCTTCTATGCCTTCTACATCTTTACAATCTAGACCTATTTCTTCTAGAACTGTTTCTTCACCACAATCCCTTCTTCAATCTGCTCTTTCTCCTTTACACTTTACACCTCCCACTTATACTTCTCCTCCTTCACTCTCTAAATCTCACTCTTCCCCGGTTCCTTCTCCTCAGTTTCATTCACCAATCTTTCCTACTCCTCTACCTTCTCAACCTGCTCTCAGAAGGTCCACCAGAGAACATCACTTACCCTCTTATTTAGATTATTATATTTGTAGTTCAGTTGTTTTAACCAATCTAACTACCATCTATTTTGCATCCCCTGTTTCCCCTCCTATCTTATATTTTTCTGCCCTATCTTCTTCTAACCAAAATATTCTAAACACCATTTCCTATATTTCTGAACCCACCTCCTTTTCCCAAGCTTGTCTTCATCTAGGTTGGAGGGAATCCATGAACAAAGAATTTGCAGTATTAAAGGCAAACACAACCTGGGAGGTTGTGGAATTACCTAAGGATAGGAAATCACTGCCTTGTAAATGGATTTACATGGTGAAATATAAGCAGGATGGTTAAGTGGAGAGATTTAAAGCTCGGTTGGTCATTAGGGGTGACATACAAAGGGAAGGAATTGATTTCAATGAGACCTACTCCCCAGTTGTTAAGATGACCACCATCAGATGTTTGTTGGCTGTGGCAGTTAAGAAGCAATGAGATGTTTACCAGTTGGGCGTCAACAATGCCTTCCTCCATGGTGACTTACAGGAAGAGATCTACATGAAGTTTCCAGCTGGGCTTACTCCTCCCACCCCTGCTCATGTTTACAAGTTGCACAAATCTCTCTATGGGTTGGGACAAGCCTCCAGACAGTGGTATTCCAGGCTTACTGCCGCTTTAAATTTCAAGGGTTACTCTCATCACTCAACGATTACTCACTCTTTCTCAAGAAATCAGCAGGCAAGACTACTATCATTGATGTCTATGTCGAAGACATCTTACTAACGGGAGATGACCCTATAGAAATTAACTCTCTTAAATTTTTTCTAGACTCTGAGTTCAAAGTCAAGGATTTGGGTCAAGCACATTATTTTTTGGGTATCAAGATTATTAAGGAGAAACATGGAATTATATTAACTCAAAGGAAATTTACCTTGGATCTTCTTTTTGTAATTGGATTCTTGGATTCCAAACCAGCCTCTTCTCCTCTTGATCCTTGTTGCCGCTTGCGTATCAACGAGGGTGCTCTTTTACCAGATCTTTTCATTTATCGCAAACTCTTGGGCAAGCTCAATTATCTAACTCATACCCGCCCTGGATTTTCCTTTGCTGTCCAGCACCTTAGTCAATTCATGCAATCGCCTCGTCGTCCTCATTTTGATGCTACTTTACGCTGTTTAAGATACCTTCTATTGGACCCTAGTTTAGGGCTTTTCTTATCATCCAGTCCTTCTTTCAAGATTGTTGCTTTTTGTGACTCCGAATGGGGTCGATGTCCAGACACTCGAAGATCTATAAATGGATATTACATCTCCATTGGTTCTTCTCCAATTTCTTTGAAGTCCAAGAAGCAGTCTTTGGTATCCCTATCCTCCGCCGAGGCGGAATACCGGTCTATGCGCAGAGTTGTCGCCGAACTCACTTGACTCCTTCGTCTACTTGAAGATCTTTCCCTTACCCCTTATATCCTTGTGCCTCTTCACTCCGACAGTCAGGCCGCTATCCACATAGCCAAAAACCTCATCTTTCACGAACGCACCAAGCATGTAGACCTTGACTGTTATTTTGTACGACAACAATACCTTGCTGGCCTCATCTCTTTATCATTTGTACCCTCCTTCTCTCAGATTGCCGATGTTTTCACAAAACCCCTTACTGGTCCTATCCATAAATCTGTATTGGGCAAGTTGGGGGTTGTTTCACATCCCTCCAACTTGAGGGGGGATGTTGGAGTTGGAGCTTCATAATTTTCAGAAATTAATGATGCTTCGAAGAAGAATTGCAAAGTAAAGAAAGCTGAAATTGTGAAGAAGAAGACCGACACAAATGAGGTTGATGAATTCTGTCCAAACAAAATAGATGCATAAGATATTTGAAAGCTTTAGGATTTGACGAGATGAAAATGCGTGTCTTCAATCCAACAGACACAAACGAAAAACTTTCACAACTGGGTATTACTAGTTGATTGGGCTCAAGGTGTTGTTATTTCAAATGGATCCATTTTCCATTGGGCTCAATTCGTCTTAAGGTTTTTAGGCCTACTAGAAGAGAAGAGAAGATTGTGTGTGTAGATTCTTTCCTTGTAGATAAATTATCATTTTCTGTATTTATCTTATAAGTTGTTATAGAGTAGCTAATAATCATAGGCCAAGTGACATAGTTAGTTATCGAAAGATTCTTTCTTCTTTGTATATAAAGACAAGCACAGTACAGAGTTCATTATCAAATACACGGGAAATTCTCTTAATGACTATTTCATTCTTTTATTCTCCTAACACTTTTTGCCTCTACAATCCGTCCTTCCTTTCCTCCTCTCTCTCTTTCTCTCTCTCTCAGAATGACCAGTATTGCTACCCTTACCTCTACAATTTCTTATTATGATGTGATATATTTTAGTGTGTAGCTCAGTTATCTTTTTTTAGTTAAGTACTGTAATAGTTTCTCTATCCTCGCTGACTTTTTAAGTGAGGTATTGGAAGGTTAGACCGCAAAGAAGTATGCAGATCGAGAACATAAGGAGAATATCATATAGAAATCAACTTCACACCGAAGGATGGCTGTGTATTTTTGCACATTACCTTCACTACAAAAATAGCACTGCATGATATGCAAAATTCACTAGCCGATGCCAGTAGATGGTAAATAAAAAGGTGATGTCGATTTGGGAGGAGAAACATGCACATTGATGGTGTCAAGTATCTGCTGAAAACCACATTTTGATTTGGATTTGGATTCTTAACCTATAATGCCTAAGAAAACTAATTTAGATTATAGTCATAATCTAATCTTCTGGAATTGTTAAATACCTATTATTTTTGTAATTGTTTAAGTGCTTCATCATTCTCACAACTGTAGCTGTAATTGTAACTCTTCCGGTTACTTCATTTGTTGCTGTTCTTGGGAGGGAATGATCATGCCTAATTATGCCTCCTAAGAGATCTATCGGTCCTTGCAAATATAATCCGGTTTACAAGTCCGGAGTCGAATCCCACAGGGAAATAACATATTAATTATAACTAATAGTTTTGCACGAATTCAAGTAATCAACCTTCAGAAATATTATAAAACAATTTGAGAGTTTACTAACTAAGATCAAAGTAATTAAAAATGCAGTAATTTATAACTAACAAGGCAAATATTGTAGACAAGATTTGGAAAAGTCTAAGGTTATGATTTCCCCTATTGTCGGAATCTTCTACGCTACGTTTCCTATAAATTCGCCTAAATATTTTCTACCGATCGTGAGTACTTTAAGTGTCGTAGCTCTCTCTCGAGTAACTACTATAATTTACTAGACGTATTCTCTCGAATTACGCTAGCTGACACTAATTTACCACTCACGACAATCGCACCAAGGCTTCGTTATCTCTAATCCCGCCTTTAAACCCTCCGTATTGATCTCTCAACTACGTTAGGAGTGGTGTTGTTCAACAACTACCTAAATGTGCACTCTCTCTCGAGCAATATACACACTAAATAGAAACAGTTAATTGAGAGCTCTTTAATTAACAACAATGAAAATATAGTTGAACAAGTAGAGAAAAATCAAAGGCAAATCTATATTAAACGCAGTACAAAATCATCCTCCAATAGGTTCCATCAAACCTTAGATTAAAGAGTTTAGCTACTCATAAATACAACAACAATCAACATAATGTTTAAAGGCATGAAACTACAAAGTAAAGAGATAAAGGAAGGGAAAACTCGTTTAATTCTTGCTCCACAGTGCTTGGCAGCCTATTTCTTCTCCAAAATCATGTTCAACCCTAGAATAGCTCGTTTGGGGAGCACTTATGTCAATCCCCCGTTCTAAATTCGGGTTTGGGTATTTTAACCCGTGACTTTTAATTATCGTGCTATAGACCTCGTGAATTCTGGTTTGTAGCGCGGTCGACCTGGCTATAGACCTCGCGACGACTGTTCTATAGCGTGGTCAACCTGGCTATAGACCTCGCGAAGCCTGGTCTATAGCGCGGTCAACCTGGCTATAGACCTCGCGAAGCCTGGTCTATAGCACGGTTTGGGTACTTGATGCTTTTGGCTCTTTTCTTGCGTTTTTTGTCCACGTTTTATGAAACTTTTATTCGATGTTTCATTCCGATGTTCCTACACATAAAACAACACAATTTAGCGCAATTGTCGTACAATAACTCACTAAACCAACAAAATATAGGGCGAGTAATGTGCTAAAAGTATAGCATTTTGGCCTAGCATCACCACCCCACACTTAAACGTTGCTCGTCCTCGAGTTAACTACCGATTCCTAGAGCACTTTTATTCTTTTTTTAGCACATCTGAAGCACACCATACCTATGACTATGGTAGATAGCAACAATTAAACTTTAGCATATGCCTTCAAACTTCCCTTTACTTTATGCCATACTTCAAAAATTTATTCAAAAAACAAAACATGTTTATAACAATCCTAACCTCACAAACCGACTAAATATCACAATGCATTCATGGCTCGACCACTAATCATCATAGAGAAATCTAATAACGTCACCTATCGCTTGCGAAATCATGTGCCATCACAACAAGAACAAGAAGAGTAAGTTGAATCCGCACATTCGAATCAAATGCTCAAATATATTTTAATGACTCACATATATCAAAGAAAACCCTCACTCTTACAAAGAAGTCACATGCATGTACAAAGTACCATAGGCTTGCCCATTATGTAAATCTCTACTAACATAGGCTTGCTCGATCTAAAATCAATTAGGACCTTTTATGGATGTAATGTAGCCTAAGGGAAGGATAAGATATATTTTGGATTAGTGGTTCATCCTCCCAAGCACTTTAACACATCACATAATAAACTTTAAGCGCAAATTCTTCAATCCACTTCAATTTCACTAATATTATCACCCCCAAAAATATTTCCTCTTTCTTTACGTACCACATTAATTCATACACACTAGCAAGGACAAGATATGCTTATTTTCCTTTGCTACATTTGTTTTTTCAACAATACTTTATTTTTCTACCCTTCCTGCTAGTGGTGTATTCCTTACAATACAAGTTCACCTTTCTTTCTTTCATTGGTTCCACTCAAAAGCCACCCAAGTTTCATCCTTACTTCTTTTACCGTTCATTTTATAATTAAAGTGCTTTAAGAGGTAAAATGATAAAAATAATGATAATTAAGAACAAAGGGGTATAGGCTTGTAATGTGGTTGCCAAATAAAAGTTTATAGGCTCAAAAGGGTTGACTAGGGATAATTTTTATTGTGGTAAGCATTAATCTCAAACAAATCAAAGAAAGCCTAATATCATTTTTCAAACCGAGCAAAACCTAAAATTTCGCTTCAACTCACTTGCCGGGCAAGTTATAGACTCTAATGCAATGACACAGACTATATAATTTCTCATCACACATGGCACATGACTCACTAAGGATGGTTCCATTCCAATTCTCAAATAATTACAAGTATTCACGGAGCCACAAAATATTAAGCATTAAGAACAAGTGACACAAGCCAAGAAAACGAGATATATGCATTAATAAACATGATATCTAACTCAACAAGGCATCATAAGCAACTTCAAACCATAGGGAAGGTAATACACATGCTAGAGCCTAAATATGCTACTATCAAACAAGTCAAAAGGATGCCTAAAAATTTCATCTTCCTTCTTTTATTCCCTATATCCTAATCTACTCTAAAAATATAAAAAATAAAAACTACTACCCGGTTCAACTACATCCCTTGAAAAAGAACCGAGGCACAAAGAAAAACCACGAGGGATCATTACTACCTAAAATAATAAAACGACATTTTTTTTTCTTTTGGATTTTTCTGTTTTTTATTTTATTTTATTATTATTATTTTTTTGTCGGACTTTAAACCCTCAAGATTGCCTAGGATATCCATCGTCGGGAAAATTCCATTTTTTTTCTATTTTTCTAAAATAACATTTATTTAATTAAACTAACACAACTAAAATAGCATAGAAAGTCACCCATACAATCTCCTCACCCCACACTTAAAATTGTACATTGTCCCCAATGCACACCCATAAATACAAGAGGGTAAAAGAAACTCCCTGGTAGGCCAAAGGCCGAAGCATTAGCATCTCATGGGATACTCAAACTTCTCTCATACTTGGTTCTTTGTGCGGGCACCTCACACTTAGTTCTAACCATCTCACTTGCTTTTGCTTTCTTCCAATGGTCTTGCTTCCCATGCTCTTAGGGAAATAAAAAACAACACTACAAGAATAATATAATAATAATTAAAAAAAAGAAGTAAAGTTGGGTTGCCTCCCAACAAGCACTTGATTTAATCTCGCGGCACGACACGAATTACTTTCTGCCTCCACTTCGAACTTTTGAATTGGACCTCAAATTTTGATTCAGCTCTATGATCATGCTCTTGGGGCGATACAAATTGTTGCGAGCCAAAAATTAAGTGATTCTTTATGCACTTTTTGGCTTTCAATCGAGGAGTGTCACCTTGCCTAGACGGCCTTGAAAATTTCAGAATATAGGGCTCATCCACCTCTTCCTTTGACTCTTGCATTGGCTCATATAGATCAATTTCCATACCTCCTTCCGAGCACAATGTCGAAAAATGATTGGAGTGAGGACCAATGCGCTCAAACTGAAAATTCAACTTGTTATCGACCTCCTCTTCTTGCCACAAGCTGGAATCAATTAAAATTGTATCTGTAAGGTCCTTAGTTGACTCCAGTACCACTTCTTCAACATCGACATCATCAAATTCTAGTTGGTTGGTTTGGTCATATTCTCTTCTCAACTCCTCCATTATAATGTCAATTTTTGCATCCAATTCATGCTCTTCTTGGCCACTATCCACACTGTAAGCATGTTGTGCTTTACGAGGTTCAATTAATTTATTCGCTTGAGCCTCCAAGTTGTGAATAGTTGCCTCTTGCCTTTGTATCTACAGTAGTTTCTCATCATATTGTTCCACAAGGAACTTCAACTTATCTTTGATCTCCTTCAGGTCAGCGTCCCCAGGTTCTTTGTTCCTATTAACTTCACATGAAAATGTAGAACCATCATGGTTGGGGGAGGATAAGAAATACAAGCACAATCATAAAAGTGACCATCTTGACCACCACAAACATCACATATATTCCACACATAAGATTGAGTTGGTGCACATAACTCGCTCTTGGGAATATTTTGATAATTTTGCCACGGGTGGTTTTCTTCATAATATATATGAGGATCAATAGTAGAATTACTGATTTGTGGCTATAATTCAATATTTTAGTACATTAATTACCTTGAATTTTATGTGCTTTAATGTTAAACTACACTATATTTGCACGTAATGGAGTCTATTTTATGTGTAGATGAATTGGAGATGAAATTAGAGCAAAAGGAAGATTTAACGAATAAAGTGTGCTCGAAAACTGTGGAAAGAAGAAAGAATGCATTAAGCAGTGAAAAGATAAAGAAGCTCGCGAGGCGGCCCTTTGATCTCGTGTGGAAGCTGGCGACGCAAGCCTCTGAGCTCGCGTAGGAGCAGGCGTCGCGAAGGGTGAGGCGAGCTCGAGCTCGCGTGGGAGCCGGCGCTGCACAGTGTTAGGTGAGGTTCATCTCGCGTGGAGCCTCGCGAGGCATGGTCTGAGGCACGCTTACTCCGAATTTTGAAGGCTTATTTTGTTTCCTGGTTTGACTAAGACTTGACCTATATCGTTTTGGTCTTTTCCTACACATATAAATAGACATAAAACACTACTTTTGAAGGAGTTTTTTGGACCAGAGGCAAGAATAGCTCATGGAACACCAGTTGGGAGATAGAATCATCGATTTCTACATTCTTTCATCTTTACTTTGTAATTTAGTTATGCAAAATATTTGGGATATTGTTACTATGAGTATGAGTAGCTAAATTCCTAATCTAGGGTTTTGATGGAACCTATTGGACAATGAATTTCTTGTTACGTTAATATAGATTTGCCGTAGTATTTTCTCTATTTATTCAACTACGTTATTATTGTAGTTGGTTGAAGAGCTCTCAATCGACTGTGCCTATTTAGTATTTATTACTCGGAAGTGAGTGCATATTTAGGTAGTTATTGAACAACATCACTCCTAACGTATATGAGGGATCAATACGGAGGGTTTAAAGGTGGGATTAGGAATAACGAAACCTTGGTGCAATCCGAGTGAGCCGTACTTAGTGCCAGCTAGCATAATTCAGAAGAATATGTCTAGTAAATTGTGGTAGTTACTCGGGAGAGAATTACGACACTCAGAGCGCTCATGATCGGTAGAGAAAGCTTAGGCAAATTTATAGGAAACGTAGAGGACAAGATTCCGACAATAGGGAAAATCATAACCTTAGATCATTTCAATTCTTGTCTACAACCTGTTCGTAGTTAGTTATTAATTATTTGATTTTCCTTACGTGATATTTAGTTAGTTAACATCCAACTTATTATTTAAATATTTCTGAATATTGATTGCGTGAATTCGTGCGAGTCTAATAGCTGTGCTTAATAGGTTAATTCCCTGTGGGATTCGACTCCGGGCTTGTTAACCGAAATATATTTGCAACGACCGCTTAGTCCTTTTTATAAGGCATAGTTGAGCATGATCAAATTTTGGCGCCGTTGCCGGGGACTTAATTGTGTTATTAATTACAGCCAAAAGAAGTGCTAGAATTCTTAATGGAGTCAATGTGCTTTATTTTAAACTAAATACATTGAAATTCTAACGTTTGTAGTCTTGGGTATTACAGGTGCATGCCTAGAAACTCCTCAAGAACTGGTGAATTGTTCGAAGCATTATCAGATCCTGAGAAAGTTTTCAAGGCACTGAACCGTGCAAAGAAGAAGGGCAAATATCAACAGAACTCAACAGAACAAATCGAACCAAACATAGATGACGGAAGAGAAAATCCAATCAACAGAGTCAATGTGAATGACCCGAATAATCAGGGTGTGGTGCCTCTTGTGCCTGAAGCAGCATTGTATGATTGGGCACAACCCACCGTCAAAAATCTAGCAACCGCAATTGCAGTCCCTCAGATATAAGCGGAATCTTTTCAAATCACAAACAACATGCTACATTTGTTGTAGAACAAGGGACTGTTCTCAGGGTCTTACGTTGAAGATCCTCAGCAACATCTGAAAAATTTCCTGTCGATATGTGTCACGCAAAGGCAACCTAATATGATACCGGAAGCAATAAAGCTGTACTGTTCCCATTCTCGGTGATGGGAGTAGCTCAGACTTGGCTTAATTCACTCCCCATTAACTCCATCACTACTTGGGAGGAATTTGTTAAGCAATTTGTGAACAAGTTCTACCCACCCAATAAGACTGCCAAACAAATTGATGAGATATTGTGCTACAGGCAGAGACCAACAGAAACACTACAAGAAACGTGGGAGAGGTTCAAGGGTATGCTGGTTAAGTGTCCACATCATGGCATTCCAGATCAGATATTGGGGCAGAGGTTCTACATGGGATTGGCAGACAACTTAAAGGCCAATGTTGATGCTTCAACTGGTGGATCATTTTTGAGCAAATCATTCAAAGAATGCAAGATCCTACTTGATAAAATGGTTCAAAACTCAGAATGGATGAAAAGAGAATCTACGATCACTCCTGTAGTTCATTATGTGGCTTTGGACCCAAACAAGTATCCTCACCAAAAAGATCGATGAATCAGGCCAGAAGCAGCAGGTACACATAGTTGACGCGACTAATAGGGGCTTATGTACACCATGCATTAACCAACCATATGCATGCTCCTGGAGTGCGGAAAGTGACAACCAGCACTATCAAGAAGATATGAACTATGTGGCCAATTATGGAGGACAAAGGCAAGGTGGTCAGAATTGGGGGCAACAGAATCAGCAATATAGACCAGCACAACAACAGTACAATAATAACAACAATTCTGGAGCTATATGACCACAGGGTCAAGTTGTGCTGTACCAAAGGCAATAGGGATAAACCTAGCAAAATCAGCAGCTAGCTTGTCAACAACCTTAACAACAGCAAATAGTGAGATAAGAAGATGGGTTGTCTGAAATTAAAGGAATGCTGCAACAACTGATTGAGTCTAATGAAAAAATACAAGAGAGAGTGGACTCACATAAATCGGCGATAAAAGGCATTGAGATTCAATTAGGACAGATTTTGATGGCTCTAAATAATTGACCCCAAGGGACGCTACCGGCTGACACACAAGTCAATCCAAAAGAGCAGGGCCCGAAACAGCTTATGGCAGCGAGTCTAAGAAAAGGTAGAGACCTAGATCTTGAGAAAGAAATTGCTCGCGAAAGCCGACCAACCGCAACACTTGTGCCAGTACCCATTGAGATAGATGATTCAACAGGGATAACTGAGGTGACGGTACAACATGCACAAAAGGGCACAAGCAAAGAAACAGAGGTTGCAAAGGAGACTGAGGTAGCATAAGAAACGACAGTAGAAGCAGTGCCTGAGCAAGATAAAAGTCAAATCACAGGAAGGAAGCGACCTCCAACACCATTCCCACAAAGATTGGCCAAATATCATAAGGATGAGCAGTATAAGAAATTCATGGATATGTTGAAACAAATCCAGGTGAACATTCCACTGATTGACTCCTTGAGGGAGATGCCTAGGTATGCCAAAATGATGAAGGATTTAATGTCTCACAAATTAGACTTCTAAGACCTGGCCACTGTTACAATCCCGTGCACAATAGGCAGCTATGCTTTTGCTAAATCATTGTGTGATTTGGGGGCAAGCATAAACTTGATGCCCTTGGCTATCTACAAAAGGTTAGGCATTGGAATAGCAAGACCCACATCCATGTTACTACAGCTAGTTGACCAGACAGTGAAGAGGCCATCGGGTATCCTTGATGATGTACTAGTGCAGGTTGGAAAGTTTGTGTTTCCGACAGATTTTGTCATTCTGGACTGACGAGTTGACGACGAGATTCCCATAATTTTGGGAAGACCATTCTTGGCCACTGGGAGAGCACTGATTGATTGTGAAACTGGAGATCTAAAAATGAGACTGAATAATGAAGAGATCACAAGTGAATTTGCTAACTGCTCTCTCATAGAAGCGGTGGATGTAATTTTGGAGGAGGAAGATAAGACTCTGAACGCTAAAGACCCTCTAGCATCCTGTCTCACAAACTTAGAAAAAGTAAATAGATAGGACTTGGCAGAGTGGGTGCTGGCTCTTGAAGGCCAACGGTTCTGGAAAAGAGAGCTCGGAATTGAGTCTTTACACTTAGAAGAAAGAAAGACCCCTCCAGCTAAGCCATTGATCGAAGAGCCACCACAGTTGGAACTAAAGCCGCTACCACCTCATCTCAGGTATGCTTTCTTGGGACCTAACTCAACTTTACCTGTTATTATCTCATCTGGTTTGTTAGATGTGCAGGAAGAACAACTTTTGCAGGTATTGATAGAGTGCAAAACTGCAATTGGTTGGACCATTTCAGACATTAAGGGTATCAACCCGGCCTTCTGTATGCATAATATTTTACTGGAATATGGCCACAAACCTTCTAGAGAACATCAAAGAAGGCTGAACCCCAACATGAAAGAAGTTGTGAAAAAGGAGGTGATAAAGTGGTTAGATGCGGGGATCATCTTCCCCATCTCCGACAGCAACTGGATCAGCCCTGTCCAATGTGTGCCAAAGAAAGGTGGAATGACTGTAGTGCAAAACGAGAACAATGAATTTATATGAACAAGAATAGTCACGGGATGGCGAATTTGTATGAACTACAGAAGATTAAACAAGGCCACCCGAAAAGATCACTTTCCCTTACCGTTCATTGATCAAATGCTAGATAGACTGGCTGGGAGGTCCCATTTCTGCTTTCTGGATAGATACTCGGGGTATAATCAGATCTCTATTGCCTCGGAAGATAGAGAGAAAACGTCATTCACCTGTCCATATGACGTCTACGCTTTTCGGAGAGTGCCGTTTGGCCTATACAATGTATCCGCCATATTTCAAAGGTGCATGATGGCCATCTTTACAGATATGGTAGAAGACATAATGGAGGTCTTCATGGATGATTTCTCAGTGGTGGGAGACTCATTCGATGATTGCCTAAAGAATCTGAAAAGAATGCTGAAAAGACGTGTGGAGACTAATCTGGTACTCAATTGGGAAAAATGCCACTTCATAGTACAAGAAGGTATAGTCTTGGGGCACCTAGTGTCAAGTAAGGGCATTGAAGTGGATCGTGCAAAGGTTGATGTGATAGAAAGGCTACCAACCCCCACTTCCTTCAAAGCAATAAGAAGTTTCCTTGGCCACGCCGGTTTCTACAGACGGTTTATAAAAGATTTCTCCAAAAATGCTAACCCCTTGTGTAAACTGCTAAAGATCACCCTTTTGTGTTTTCTGATGACTGCATGGTGGCATTTGAGGAGTTGAAGAAGAAGCTGGCGACTGCACCAATCATAGTGGCCCCCGACTGGGGGCAACCTTTCGAGCTGATGTGCGATGCAAGCGACTATGCTGTAGGAGCAGTTCTTGGGCAACGAAAAGATAAAGTCATGCATCCAATATACTATGCAAGTAGAACCTTGAGCGTTGCCCAATTGAACTACACAGTGACAGTGACAGAGAAAGAGATGCTAGCTGTGGTGTTCACATTTGATAAGTTCGGGTCATACCTGATAGGCTCAAAGGTAATTGTTTACACTGACCATGCTTCCCTAAGGTACTTAATGGAGAAAAAGGAGTCAAAGCCGCACCTAATTCGATGGGTGCTACTGCTACAAGAGTTCGACTTGGAAATCCGGGACCAAAAGGGAACAGAAAACTAAGTTGCTGATTATTTGTCTAGGCTTGAAGGAGCGGAAAAGAATGTTGAGGTGGAGGAGATCATGGAGACTTTCCTAGATGAACAACTCTTAGCAACGAGCCTCGAGTATACACCATGGTATGCATATGTTGCAAATTACCTGGCAAGCGGTATTGTTCCCTATGACTTGTCTTCTGTGCAAAAGAAAATTGTTTTCCTTGATTATCGCATGTATTTCTGGGATGAACCATATTTGTTCAGGATTTGTCTTGATAACATGATCCGAAGATGCATTCTCGAGATAGATCAATCTTCTGTTTTGCAGGCATGCCATGCTTCACCGTATGGAGGACATTTTGGAGGTGTAAGGACAATGACTAAAGTGTTGGAGTCAGGTTTTTATTGGCCAACGTTGTTTAAGGATGCACACTTCTGGGTGAAAAGTTGTGATGAGTGCCAACGGACGGAAAATATTTCCCGTCGACATGAGATGCCCATGAACCCAATTCAAGAGGTGGAAGTATTTGATATATGGGGAATCGACTTTATAGGACCATTTGTCAGCTCATATAATAACAAGTACATGCTTGTAGTGGTGAACTATGTCTCGAAATGGGTAGAAGCCGTGGCACTTCCAACAAATGATGCGAAGGCAGTTATTGGTTTCCTAAGTAAGAACATCTTCACCCGATTTGGCACTCCAAGAGCTATCATCAGTGATAGGGGCACCCACTTTTGCAACCAAGCCTTTGCAAAGTTGTTGGAGAAATATGGTGTTTGCCACAAAGTTGCTACTCCGCATCACCCACAAATAAGTGGGCAAGTCGAGGTGTCAAACATAGAAATCAAGAGTGTTTTGACCAAAATGGTAAAAGCTACTCGGACTGATTGGGTGAGAAAATTGGATGATGCGCTATGGGCTTACCGCACTGCATTCAAAACTCTGATTGGTATGTCGTTGTATAAATTGGTGTTTGGAAAGGCATGTCACTTGCCGGTGGAGTTAGAGAATAAAGCCTTTTGGGCATTGCGACAATTAAATCTGGACGTGGAGGCCGCTGGAACTAGTAGAGCCACAGCGCTGTATGAACTTGACGAGTTTCGGTACCATGCTTTTGATAGTACGAGGTTATACAAGGAAAGAATGGAATTGGTGCACGACAAAAATATTCTTGAGCGGAATTTTAAGCCGGGAGACAGGGTATTATTATTCAATTCCAGATTGAGGTTGTTTCCGGGCAAATTGAAGTCAAGATGGTGAGAACCATTTCATGTGCTAGAGATTCATCTCACCGGAGCCGTAGAGATTACTTCAGAAGATGGCTCTCGCAAGTTCAGAGCCAATGGGCATATGTTAAAATATTATTTGGGCATGGATGACACGAAAGAAGTGTCGGTGACTCATTTTCTAGATCCACCAATGTTGAGAGAGCCTTAAGTCGATTTCCTACATCGTGCCGTGACATTAAATTAGGTGCTTCATAGGAGGCAACCCATTGTAATGTTGTATTCGTCATGCCGTGACATTAACTAAGGCGCTCGTTGGGAGGCAACCCAATTCGTAGTTGATCTTTAGTGCAGTTAAAATTTTTCTTTTTGTTTTTTAGGCACTAACATGTTTACAGGTAATTTCAGCAAGTCGTATAGTGCACTACGTGTCGCCTGGTCCCCAACGAGTTGGGCCAGGCGTTAGGTCTTGCGTCGCCTGATGGAAAGCTCGCGTGGGAGCTCACCTCGCGAGGGAAAAAGCGAGGTGCATCTGGCATGGGAGCTCACCTCGCGAGGGGTGAGTCAAGGTGAGTCTGGCATTAGGCCTCACGCCGCAAGCCCAAGAGCTCGCGTTGGAGCGCGCCTCGCAAGGGATAAGGCGAGGAAGCCACCTCGTGTCGCCAGCTAAGAGCATTTTATGGTTATTTTAATTATTTTTTTCCTTATTTGTTTTATCCCCTCCCTTAAAGTCTAACCTAAACGCCTAAACCTCATTGCTCACAGAAACACACTCAAGAACTCGGCCAAACCCCTTCCCTCACAACCCCATTGAAGACAAGCAATCTTCTGCTATTTCCTTCACTTGCAACAACAATTCAAAGGCAAATCCCTCATCTTAAATATCAAAGGTATGATTTCTATCTCCTGTATTTGGGCAATTTCGAGTTGGGTGAATGCATGATATTAGGTACAAAATTTGGGGTTGTTCTTCATTGTAACGATGTGTTTATGTGTCCCAACCCCATGAACCCCATAGGAATGGTGTTGCTATTGTGTGAACAAGTGGTAGTACGGAACTCCCAAGCCGATTTGGGAGGGTGAGGCAATCCCTCACCCCTACAAGCACTCCCATGGCACTAGTGCATGCTAAGTGTTTGCTATAATGCCTCAATGGCATTCTTTGTCCCCATTAGAGCCCGAGTCTCCGGGATTATCAGACTAGTGTTATGTAGTCATGCACCACTTTAAAGTCTTAAGTGTGGAGTGGCTCACCGGTAGCCCGATGCTTCAAAATTGGAGGAAGCACGTATGTGTCATTGCTTGATTCTCATACTAAGAAACGATGAGTCGAAGTCTGAGTAACCTCAGAAATTATTGATAATCATGTGTTAAACTCTTAAGTGTGGGGTAGCAAGACCATGTTTTGACATGTTTCAATGCAGCTTAAACTGATTCATGATCACTTGTGTAGGTACGAATATGCCTCCAAGAAAAGACACCGGTAAAGGCAAAGCCACATCCACGGCTCCGTCTAAAGCTAAGGCTACCTCCGTACCTCCCTCGAAGAAGAGAAAAGGGGGGGAGAGGGGCATGAGGGGG